>PVHY01001772.1:0-119700 GCA_004024945.1 Uropsilus gracilis
GTCATAAGTCAATTTCTATGAAGCACATGGTTTTCGGTTTGGGGTTTTGTTTTTGTTTTATGTAACACTACTTTATCTACATAGCACTAGAGTGAAAAAAATGCTTATTGATGTATCTTTGAACTATCATACAATTTCACAATTGGAATAATTGTATAGAAAATCAGACAAATAACTCAAACTTCCATATATATATATGTTTTTATGACCATGCAAAAATTAGATTTGGAAAAGGGAGTGTTCTATCCGATGGCACAAAAAAGAGAAAAATAACCTTTTCCTCATCCTGATAGCTGTATGGGGAGAAGAAAAAAGAGAACCACCACTTACAGTAGACTTGTACACTCTAGTCAAAAGTCCCTTTTAAGAGACCAGCATTCCTCCTGGGGAGGTTACATAAACTCTCCATACCTCACTTTTCCCCACCACCAGATTGATTAGAGTGGTTTCTCCTTCACATAACAGACTGCACGCTGATTTGGTAAGAGGAACTGCCCTGAGTTAGGAAAGTTCTCTATTAATTCCCAGTGGGTATATTGGACAGTAGAAATAATCCGCTAGATACTATTGGACACAACCCCCTTTATCCACCATGATCCTACTGAATTGGAAAAATTCCTTCCCTCCATACCAGTAGGGTCTTCAAATTATGTCTGATATGTTTGTTTTGATTTGTATCTTTCACTGGCCAAATGAATGTACATAAAACTCATGTTACATGTATTAATGACATTGAATGAAATAAGACTGGTTTTAGGTAAAGCTAATGAAGAGGTCCATCACCTCCATCAAGCATACCCAAGCATACCCAGAAACCCCTTGTTAAGTTCCTCAGGATAGAGGATAAGAACACTCCCTACATACTCGATACAAACATAAGAAAAGACTTTATTGGCTAGCTTAAGCTAGGGTCCACCTGTAGCCTGGTCCACTGCAGCAGCAGTCCCTTCAGAGCATAGAGGTTGGATCCCCCTGTTGCCCAGTGTCCATTCTTTTATACAGTTTCAGGGTCTAGAGGAATTTTCCACTTTGGCTGATTTATAGCTGATAGGTCGTCTTTCGATTGACTCCTTGGAGAAGCAATATTGTTTTCCTGGAGCCCTAAAGTCTAGTCAGCAGAGTCCTGCAACAGAACTTAAGGCAAAAGGGCACAGAGAGGCTGAGGGGGGAGTGAGCTGCAGGTTAGCACTCTTATCAGCTACATTCTACATTTTCCCCCCTTTGTCCGGAGGTGTTACAGGCTAACATTTTTATTATCTATACTCTATACCTTGAATTGGAAGGGACTTTCCTAAAGGTAGTTCCAAACTGGGGACCTCTCTCACTCTGCCCCATGACAGTGAATGGGGTGGTTAGAATGGTGATGATATTTTTTGTAAGGCTAAGAAAGGGAAAATTCAAACAAAAAGTATTCATAATATTCTAGAATTTTAATAAAAAGCCAGTGAAGATCCTTGTGAGTTTCTTGAAAGGATTGTTCAAATTGTCATACCTACTCAGACTATAATCCCAATGCTTTAGAAAATGCTCAAAATACTAACTTGCTATTTACTGGGCAGAGTATACCAGATATAAGGTACAAATTAGCCAAGATAGGATGTTCATAGACATAAATCTTTCCTGATGGAAATAGCCTTTAGAGTTTAAAATGCAAGAGAAGAAAGGCCTAATCTTCCCATTGTTCTCTTGGAAAGAAAAGAAAGGACAGCTTTAGGAAGAAAAGAGAAGGCATGTGGAGAGCATGTAGAGAAGTAGTTCCCTGAGGAAGAACCAGTGTGTGTATTGCAAAGTAGGTGGACATTAGAATGACTGGTGTTCCAGGTTGGAAGCAAGAAAAGGGAGAAGGAATAAGAATAAGAGAAAAGGAGGAAAAGTAGATGGCAACAGCAAATGAGGATTCAGATCTGGGTTGCAGGATGGAATTCAGGCAAAACAAAAGTAATAAAGTAGCAAGGAAGGAGGAAAGAAAACTAATGGTTGCTAAGAATAAAGGCTCAGAAAAGGGAGGTGCAGGGGCTATCTTAGTTTCAAAGTCTATTATAATTTCCTTAAAGCACCAGGTGACTCTTACTATGTGGACCCATTCCATTGACTTTTTTGGTTGATAAAGGAACAACCTATTCAGTTTTGGATTCCAAGTTAGCTCAGGCCAACAAGAGGACCCTACCAGTCACCAGGATTATGGAAAGGCCACAGAATCTTCCTACAACCTCTGGAATGCCAATTTGGTGATATAAACCTCCAGGAAATGTTTCTATACATGAAATAATATCTAATTCCCTTCTTTGGATGTGACCTCTTAATGATCACTTATGTGTGAATTTGGGATCAGGGAATAAATGGTTGCAGGCTCATGTTTATTTATTTAGCTCCTATCTAGTATATGCCCATCTCTGTATTAAGCAATTCCTAAATATTAAGCTATTCACTCCACACAATTCCGTAGATAAGAGTTCACATAAGATGTGACACTCAGCGAACCAGTGACACCAATATGTGTAGTGCTATTTGTTAGAAAAATTTAGGCATTGCTATCCCTTATGTCTGAAAAACAGAGATTAAGAATAGCCTAAAGCCAGATAAAGCTACTTCTCTTTTATCTTGATGTCAAGTACCTAAACAAACTTGATGAATACCTAAGCAAAATGTGTGAATATGCTAATCTAGGTTTCTGGGGGATGACTCCAAGGCCCAGATTGGGAAGGGGTGTATGGACCACTAGGGGAGAGTGTGATTGTGAACTGGAGCTGCTGGTTTTCACGCCAGGAGGAGGAGCAAGAAAAAAGGATAAAAATAAAAGGATGAGAGACTATATATATGACTTTTGGGAAGGAGAGTGGAAAGAGATCCTGGAGATTGGCATCAGGCATGGGGGCTTTTGGCCTCAGGAGGAGGACCCAGGAGCTTAGTTTTTGGGGGTTCCCCTGGCATTTGGGTCCCCTGAGGGTCAAGAGCTGTGTGAAGGTGAAGGAAAAGTGAAGTGTTGAGCCACGGTACACCCCAGATAGACCTGCATTGAATAGACCCAACTCAGACCCACAAAGTGTTGATGGGATTCACCTGGTGCAACTGGAGTGACAGAGGATCAGGAGACAAGGGCATAACCTGGCATTTTCAAACAGAAGTACACTAAGACTGAAGTAAACTCCAAGCAGCTCCTTGAGGAGCAGAAGTGGGGTTCTATTCTGTTTGAGAATTTTGTGAGGGTGGAGACTATTAGACTCTTTTAGTTTGTTTTTTCCATATCTGTAAATAAACCCTTTTACTAAGGTTTGATCCCTGGAAAGCTGCTTGAGCACAGGTGGAAGAACCCTAAGTAAAAGGGAATTAAAAAGGGGGTCATCTCCTACCCCCAATATCATCAGGACCAGAGAGGGTAAAAGGTCTTTCCAGTCCTTGCAGATGTGACACAACTACAGAGTGCAACCCTATCCCCACACCACGACCTCAAGAATCCTATTCACAGTTGGGATTCAATAGCCCCATCAGAGGGTCCCACTTTTGAGTCATATGTGGCACTTTGCATCCTTTTCTGTGTACTTCCCAGGTAGGACTGTGTCCTCAGGGCTGTCCAGGCACAGTTGTGCTCCAACTGTGCTCCAACTATTCTGCTACTGCTGCCCAGTGAACCCACTACATTTCAGAATGATGACTGTATTTGTAATAAAGCTGGAACACATTAGGTTTAGCTGTATTTCATTATTTTTATTTTCTAAAAGACTTTGTAAAGCAAATTGAATTAGAAAATTTGGAGCCTTGAGAGCAGAATTTTTTAGAGTTGACATTTTTACAGGAATTAAAGAATTAATGTTGGGGGAAAAAACCTGTGATAATAATTGTGTTAAATGTTGCAGTTTAGAATGGTGATCACTAGATTACATATGGTGTTCATTATATTTACTGCTGAAAGTCCTACCACTTTCCTAATTCTGGATGGGAAATAAGTGTTTAAATCTTTAAACAGCTGCACTGTAAAATTTTAGATACTTGCCTAAAGATAACATAATTAGGTTTGTAGTTTTCTATCTTCTAAGTGCCTGCACCAATTCACAAGGTTGTATTTGCTGCAGGATCCTATAATTAAGTTTGCAGCCTCCATTGAAAATTACTCTGCATTGTTATATCATAGATTCTTCATCACCCAGGAGTTGTTAATGGCCCTTCCTGAAAATGAGATAAATAACATTTGTAAGGGATGGATTAAATAAAAATTATAGGACCTTGTCTACAGTTTCACCACCAATATGAGCCTTGAGAGCAGAATTTTTTAGAGTTGACATTTTTACAGGAATTAAAGAATTAATGTTGGGGGAAAAACCTGTGATAATAATTGTGTTAAATGTTGCAGTTTAGAATGGTGATCACTAGATTACATATGGTGTTCATTATTGGCTTGTTGACAGCAATAGAAATGTACTGTAACAAATGCTCCTGGAAGTGATAGGGACATGTGATGGTGTAATAGGATGAAACAGATGCTCTTGGAAAGGATAGGGGCTGAGATCAAAGAAAGCCAGATCCTTTCCCACACAGACACCAGGTTTCAGTGATATAACATATGTAAATGTAAACAACAATTAGCTACCTTCCTTGCCTTTGTAGTGTAAAACAACTGATAACAAGTTAGGTTACCTAAATTATATTCTTTGTTTCTGTACCTACTTCTGGAAATCCCACCTACACCTATCAATTGTAACTGTCCTCTGATAGAGAACTCCTGGTCTGTGACTATATAACCACTAATCTCCAAAGGACAAGGCTGCTCTCTCTTCCCTGATGTCATGCTGGGGAAAGAGGTAGTCGTCAGCCAGCTACTAAAGGCTCATTTTAATTAGACCAGACAGAGACTAAGGTTTGTGTCTGGGATAGGTCATCTTACAACAATACCACTCAAATATTTTTCATAGGTAGAACATTGACAAACATTCCCAGCTATGTTTATTGGGACACAGTTCTAAGATTGCACTCTTATTCCAGACACCACTTCTAGACAATGAACACAGAAATGTAATGATGCATGTCCATTCTTGTGAGACATAGGATTCTTTTAACAGCTTTTAGGATGACTTCTACGAGACTTTGTTAAAAATGAACTTTAGCCTGGGACTCCTCAAACCTAGCACTCTCTGCTTCTCTTCCTTCACAGTGTTCACCTGCATCATGGTATGACTGCTCTTCTTGGAGAATGCATTCAGTCAGTAGTACAGACCTTTTAGCTATAAACTCTCAAGCTTTTATATATATGTGTGTATATATATATATATATATATACATATATCTTACACTTCTAAATTCCTAGTCTTCTAGTCCAATGCACTTTCCCCTAACCTTTAGGAAAATGTTTGTTTTATATTTGTTTGTAGTGGTTTTAGTATTTTATATTTTCAGGTGTAGCTGAAATGAAGTGTGTTATTCAGAATTTACAAATGAAATTTCATTTCCCACCCATATACTAAATATACAAATAAGAATGGACCACATTTTGCACAGCTGTCTGTGCACCTAGGATTATATCTAGAATGCAAGAGACATTTAATGACTTAATGTGTCCTGGTGGGGGATGAAAGAGTAACATCTGAAATAGTCACTTGAAGCTCCAAGCTTTGGGATTGATTTAACTCATTTCTGTACCTGCTGTTTTCTCATGACCCATACTATAAATTAAATATGGAGATATCACTAGACTGCCTCACATTAAAGCTTAAAATTGCCACAGAGAGTATAGGAAGAAAGGGATTGTAAAGAAAGACAGGTATGATAATTTCTTCCTTTTTGCTAAGGCAATTTAAAAGGTCTTTATTTCCACATAAATACTTAGAGTCTTTCAGTCTCACAAAATATCTGAACAATTTACTTGTCACACTCACTTTTATTACTTTAAATCTATCTCAAAGGTTTAGGATTAAGCTGTATAAACTGTACTTTCTGTTGAAAAATTTGCTAATTTTAATAAAACATACTTATATTTCCAAATAAATTTTTTATTAAAATTAGCATTTGATAATTATTTAAAATATTGGATTTGATTAAAAATATTCACACACTAGTTTCTGTTTATTTCAGTTTTAGGAGACTGAAGGCATCCAGCTACTTTGAGAAAGAAAGTAAATGTTGAAGGTGGTAGAGAGTCATTAGAAATTTGATAGTGGGCATAGTGTGAAGTGGTTTAAAGCTGTACTCATTAAACTTATACATGGTTGTAAACCAAGATTTCTCATATTTAAATAGTAAGCAAATATTGATTTTTAATTATGTACACTTAAAACTTATATAATATTCTAATGCAATATTACTTTAATTAAACTAGCTAACAAGCAACTAAAGAACACAACTGGTGGCAGGGAAGGATTGAGGGGAGATGGGAGGGAGTGGTCAGGGAGGGAAGGTGGTGGGTGATCCCCAGGGAATACAAAGATGTGAAAGATGTGTATAAACAAATAAATAAATTATAAAAAATAAAACAAAATACATATATTGATAGAAAAAGTATATAGAAATTGAGCAAAATATTGAGATAAAAAATTGAACTTTAGTGGTTAAAGGAAATTTGTGACCCTCCAATGCTTACATATCATTTGAGATCAAACACCATGATTGATGCAGGTAATTGATCCACATGATAACCAAACTTGAGGTGAATTAAGGCCACTGGGCCCCTAGTGAATTGTGAATTGTTTCCTGCCCCAGAGTCTGGATCATGAGGTTTCAAGCCTGAGGCAACTGTGAGGAAATGAAGCTCAGGGTATGGAGCAGAATAGAACTGTCTTCATTCATTTTCCATAAAATCCTTCCACACATGGCTTAGCTGAAGAAAGAGTTTTGAAATTACAAAGTCACACTTGAGCCAATAAATCTAATAGTTTCAATTAAGATAGATTTCATAGGTATATAATGTACCTATCTATATACAATTTTATGTACCATTTTTATATACCATTTATATTTACATAAAAGTTTATATACCATTCCATGTATAACTCAGAAGAGAGTTCGTTTCAAAGCAGTCCCATATATATAAGTAAGGGAGGGTTAAAATCTTGTCAATATGTTTTGATACTCAAGGCTGCTTAGGTTCCCTGAACACTGAACAACTTGTCAGCACAGAAACTCCTTAAAAAGAGAATCCACAGCTAACTGGCTTAAGGTCAAGCCCTTTATTCAGTCAGACATCTGTTCCAATTGTGTTTATGTGTTCATAGAGTATTGCAAGTGGTCACCTGGTTAAGGACAATGAAAATTCAAAAAAATAATTAAGTCTACTACTAGAATTGCTCAAATGAATCTCTTCTTTAGATTTCCTTAACAGGGAACCTCTGACCTTTTCTTTGGGGTGATTCTTTAATTTTTCTCATTGGAACACATAAAATGTGAAGGTTTGAATTTTTTTCTTTCCTGAGTCTTTATTTCCTACTTAAACAGAGGAAATTTTCACTTTAATTGGATGAAAGCATTTTCAGAAAGTATTTTATTATCATTTAGTCAATCATTCAAACATTTTTAAATGCAAACATGGGAAGGAAAAGCAATGAAATTGATTTTAAGTGTCAGAACACATATGGAGAGTAAAATGATGTGTATGGTTAAAGAAAAGTGGGTGATTCAGGTTTTCTTGTAAGCTGATGCACTGAGCAAACATTAACCCTTCCAAATTCATAGCAGCTATTTTAATGTTAGTAATTTTGTTTCCTATCTCCTTTTATCTCTTTTTGTCAAGGTTGATTAGAATTTTCCTGGAAAGTAACTTTGCATATTCAGAAAAACATGTTGTCATTTACAGGTATCTACCAGCCTACAAAACAAACTAATTTGATAACCTGACACATGCTGGGAACAGATTGCTCAGTCTGAGCAGGACTCACAGCACAGAAAAGATATGAAGGTAGATATTAAAAATGAACAGACATTCTGATTTAGAACCTCTTTCCTGACTTTTCAATCTTAATAGTCATATCTTAAATTCCTCATCATGCTTATGTCACTTGCTTGGATGCTACTACATCTTCTTGGTTTCCTCTACCACCCTGACTCCTACAGAAAAAGTGGTTGGAAAAATATACAAACTTCTGAAAGATGTGCTCCCAATTTGCCATAAGTCCTAGAGAGGGGTGAGCTGAATGATGTAGAGTCAACCATTTACTGAGGGGAGTTAGATAGAGGAGCTGGGGTCTGCCCAGAAGGTTGAGTAATCAACGATAAAAATAAGAATGATACACAATGCTACTCTAGCCCATATTTGTGACTGATACTGATCTTATAAAGGGCACTAAAGATGGAAATACCCAGATCTGGAACCCAGAGAGGACGATCACCAGTGATACTCTGAACACCAGTCTTGTTTTCCCACACCAGCTCTCACCAGTAACTAGATTACTAGACTACCCCTCTTGCCTGACTCAGAAGTGCAATCTCCTGCCACATGACATTGTGAATCCCGAAGAGTCAAACATCTAAAATCATATAAAGCCAGGAAAAACTAAAAACATCAAAAATAAAAACATACAAAACCACCTCCTGGAAAAAGAGTTTTGCAAACCTCTAAGTCACTGTAAGGACACTTTTTAAAAAATGTCAATCTGAAAAGTAGAAAAAATGACAAATGTGGGGGAAAAAGGTGGGACTTTGAGCCCTTAAAGTAGTATCTATTTCAAGTAGAGAAAAACATTCCATAACACAACAACAAAAACGGAATATATTTACTTCCTATCAGTGAGTTCAAAATTGCAAAGATAAATTCAAAGAAAGGAAGGAAAATACATAAAACCTGACAAAAGACCTTTCAAATTGCAGAAAAATCAAACGAATGTTCTGAGAAAAGCATCAATAAACATATAATAGAAGCTTTAAATAAGAAAATATTAAAGATGAAGAGTGTAAAATAATCAATAAAGGAGATTTTAAAAATACCTGAGAAAGTTATAGAAGCAGAAAAGAACAAAGATAAAATCAGTAAGCTCAATAATGCCAATCAAGTTTCAAAGAATGGAGAGAAATACCAAGAATTTAAAAAAAGAAACATTTGAGAATCAATTTACTCTACCAAGAAAGGCAACAAAAATGTGCACTTCAGAAATGAAGAGGATAAAAAAGAAGGGAGCAAAGAACTCATTCAATAAATAGTAGATGAGAATTTCCAAAATCTAGGGAAATAAATAAATATAAGCTAAAAACATACCTGGCTATCTAAATGTAATAAAACCTACACCAAGATTCCTGCACCAAAATTGTTTTAAGAATTCAAGTCAAGAAAAAAAATTGAATGAGCCTATGGAAAAAGCAATAATCTTTAACAGTTACCCAGGATTATCTGAGGAAACCCAAAAAGTGAAAAAAAAAAACTGGAAAGAATATTCAAAATCCTTAGAGATAAAACTGCCAGTCAAGATTACTATGTTTTGTAAGAATCTTCTTCAGATATGGAAAAACAAAAAGAGCTTCCAAAACAGAAACGGAAGACTTTGCTTACACTAGACTTCACTTCCAAAAAAAGTGCTGAAAGGAGTATTCTGTTCTATACCAAATATAAGAACATTCACAAAAAGTATAAGAAATTGAGCCAGAACACCAAAGACAAAATGGCAGAAGCAGACCCTCATAGATCAACAATCATCTGAAATGTAAATAGACTGAATTCATCAGTTGAAAAGCTAGAATGACTGTTGAGATCATGAAGCAAAACCCATCTGAGTTCCAAACATTAATGCAGGTTCAAAGTAAATGGTTTGAAAACAATCCTTCAAGAATATGAGCCCCAAATAAAGGCAATGGCCATCATATCCATCATATTTATATCAGATAAACATGACACACAACTTAAAAAGGTAATGAGCCAGGTATAGACAAATAAAGATTAAAGGAACAATATATCAGGAAGACACTTATCAATATATACGCACCAAATGAAGGATCATCAAAATATACAAGGCAACTAGTATCACTTGAATCTGAAAGTAGACATTGGTAACACTATGAGAGAACTTTGGGACTTCGATCCCCCACTTTCACCAATGGACAGATCAAATGGAACAAATTCAGCAAGGTTATAATACTGTAAACAAAGAATTTGGGAGAGAAGCATATTAGGTAAGTATAGGGCATTGAATAAAGCTGAATATACTTTCTTCTCAAGTGCACATTCTCCATGATAGACCATGTGTTGGGTCACAAAACAACTGTCAATGAATTCATGAAAACCAAAATTTTATAAAGTAATTTCTCTGAATATAATGGTGCCAAACCATAAATCATCCACAAAATCAAAGCAAGAAAATCCTCATACAAATATATTAGACTGAAAGGCACTATTGAATGACTATTAGATTTATTGGAAAATGAAGGATGACCAAGATACTAATACTAATGAAAATACCTAGATACTAATGAAAATAAAAGCATGACTTACTAGATCCTATGGGATCTATCAAAAGCATACCAAGAGGGAAAGCTATAGCAACATAGGGTCACATAAAAAACAAAAATAAGTTCAAGTAATAATCTCACCTCTAACCTTAAGGAATGAGAATATGAACAAAGCAAAATCTAAAGCCATAAAAGAACGGAAAATATAAAAATAACATCAAAAATAAATGAAATAGAAACAAAAAAGACAGCCCCAAAGAGCAAGAAAACCAAAAGCTGGCTCACTGCAGGGGAAAAAGAGAGAAATAAAAGACAGAACACAAGCACAGAAGAAAGAGGATAAAAGTCTAATAAATAAAATTACAAACAAAAAAGGAGACAAATACTTCTCAAGAAATAGAGGAACATAAGTGATTGCTGTGAACATTTGTAAGCAAGTCAGCTCATTAGCCTAGAAAAAATGAACAAATTCATAGAAATATAAAATCTCTTGGTATTGAGTCAGAAAGAAAAGGAGAACCACATTAAACCAATTAAAAGGAAAAAAATGAAACAGTAATCAAAAGTCTATAAAATGTCATAGTCCAGAACGAGACAATTTCACTAGTTAATATTGTCAAATATTCAAAGGTAAACCAATATGTCTAATAGTATGTGGAGGTATGTTCTATACTAGGTACAATAAAATATATTTGGAAGCATATCCTGTTTCTCATTTTTTTGAAGAATTTTAGAAGCCTTGATATTGGTTTCATATGGTGAAAAACTAACAGCTTTCATTCTAGATCTTGTTCAAGACAAGGATGTACATTTTTACTACTAATTTTCAATGAAGCATGAGAAATCTATGAGAAATTAAGCAAGAGGAAGCTATAAAATAAACATAAATTGAAAGAAGAAATAAAACTATTTTTTTGCAAATAATGTAAAACATACATAGAAAACCCTGAAGACCCCCATTAAAAAAATAATTGAAACAATGGATCAGGACAGTAAAGTGACAGGTTACAAAAACAATCTAATAAAATCATATATGTTCCTACATGCACACAAAGAGCTAGAAGAAAAATAAAACAAAAAAAATGCACTTAAAAACACTTCTAAAAGACTGAAATACCAGTTGTGAACTTAAATGAGGCAGTGAAAGACCAATACATGTAAAACTGTAAGAATTTTAAAGAAATAGAAGACACTACAAAGATAAGTGGAAGAATATTCTTCGCTCATAGATTGGAAGAATTAATGTTACTAAATACCCATCTTGCCATATCCATCAAAACTATATATATATATATATATATATATATATATATATATATGTTCAATACATTCCATATCAAAGTTTCAATAATAGTCTTCAAGAAAACAGAACAAACAACTCTGAAATTCACATGGAACCACACAAGATCCTGCATACCCATAGCAATGCTGACAAATAGCATGAAGGATAGTAGTATCACACCTCCAGACTTCAATTTATAACAGAAAACTATAGTTATTAAAACAGTATGATATTGGAATAAAAATACACAAGGAAACCAATGGAACAGAATTGAAAGCCCAGAAATAAAATACAAAAGGAAACCAATGGAATAGAATTGAAAGCCCAGAAATAAACCATGCTGCACAGGGTTGCACCATTTTCCCCCAGTGGTGGAGACTTGGAAAAGGGAACCCTAGGTTTCTCATGAGAGGGATATAGAGGATTTAAGAAGAGGGAAAGCAGCAGAGCAGCAAGAAAGCTGGATGCCCCACAGCTGCAGCTGCGTTGTGTGGCAGTGGGGCAGAGAAGGAAGTCACACTGTGGGCTTCCATCCCCAGCTTGGGCTGGTGAGAAGCCCAGGGAAGCATGTGGGAGAAACTTGTGACCTGTGTAAGAAGAATTGGTAACTCAGTACTTGAAAACTTGCCTCAGCTTAGAAACTGAAAAGCTTGGGATTTGTCTGGAAATCTGAAGAGAACATGTTGTACTGCTGTTTTCAGCACGAGATATCTTAAGTGATTGTGAAACCAGGTTACATAAAGAAGAGACAATTTAACTTAAACTTAAAACACCTCTGCCTGCTTTTTTCCCAAGAAGCAGACTTAAGCAGTTAATTAGCATCTTTACTGTTCACCTACTATTGGTACCAAAAAGATTAGTGATCACCTTTCACCTTTTTTCAACTCTGTCCCCCTCTCTCAGACTTAAAAAAAACAAAAACACTTAAAAACAGTCTAAACTTTACACTAGTTTGCCTCAATTTACCCTCTTTTAAACTTCTGTGGGTTCTTTTCACCATCCCCAGCCTCCTCACCAAAATTTCAAGCTAAAGCAAGAATCTCAGAGTGCAAACTAATTCATTTTTAACAAAGTGATTTTTTAATTACTGCAAAAAAAAGTAAAACTCTAAATTATTTTATCATTGTCTAAAACCTTTTTTAACATTGTCTAAAGTCCTTTCCCCAGATTGTTAAAAAATCCTTAGTCTCTCAGTCCTGAGCATCTCACTAACATCAGTTAGTCAGAGTTTATCTTTACATGCTCAAAGACATCTTTTTATGGTGTGCTCCTTTGGCATGCTCCAACTCTTTCATGCTATCTTTATCTTGTCCTCCTCCAGGTAGTAAAAGGAAGCTTTATATTACCGGAACTAGCAAAATTTACTTTTTTTCTAGACAGGCCTCTCCCAGATACAAGTTAAACTCAGCAAAACAAACTTTAACAGGAACTTTAAATCTCCAACCTCCTTAGCTTTTTTTAACACACACACTCTAGCCTGGGCCAGCCAAAGTCTGCAGGCCCCAAACCTTGGCCACACAGCCAAGCTTACATGGCTCACATCTTCATCCTCCAAAGTCCCTAACCAAAATAGCTAAAAGTCTCTACAAATGGCAGCCTCTTTCTCTTTGTTTTAACTTCCTTTATATATTTTTTCATTTCTGTTTCCCTGCCTTTCGGAAACAACTCCTGAGTTATCGCATTACAAGGAAAAAAAAAGAAAAACTCTGTTTTACTTCTTCCTCCACCTTGTATCTTTCTAACAGAAAATTTTAATCAAGGCTATTTTCACATTGTAGGATGTCCTCCTTAAAATATGAAATCCTAAACAAAAGACAATGACACCCAGGGTGGTAGGCACCCCCTATCAATTGCTGTTGCTGTTTTGAGTAAATCTTGGTTTAGCCTGCTTCAGGGTTGAAGCAGGAAAAATGCTGGAGCTATGCCTTTTGATATGCCTATTGATAATGCCATCTTTATTATCTTGGTTTGATTTGAATCTCCCACTGCTAGCTTGAAGGCAGGATATGTTAAGGGGCTGTGGTGAAATTGGGGGGTTGTCACCCCAGTTACTGGTGGTGCTGCATTGCAATAGCAGCAATTGTTCATTGGTGGTGAAGAATTGGAGAAAGGAAGCCACACCTTCTCATGATAGGATTAGTATTAGGGGATTTAAATGGCAATGAGAAAGAAGACATGGAACAGAACTAAGAAGGAAGGTGTAGAGAGCAAAGGAGGAGGGGCAGGAAGGCCTCAAGGTTCCCTTGGCCATGTACAGCAACAGGGCCTTTCCCTGGGCTGAAGCCCAGGGAAGCATGTTGGAGAAACTTGTAACTTGTATAGGCTGACTTGAAAATTTAGTACTTGAAAATTTGGTTTAACTTTGAAACTACGAAATGTGGAAGTGTTTTTGGAGAACTGAAGAGAATGTAATGTGTTGCTATTTTCAATATGAGATGTCTGATGTGCCTGTTATGTTGCTGTATCAAGTGTTTTGCTGGTGCCGGGCCATTTTGGAGTTGGAGCGGAAAGAATGTTGTAGCCGTGCCTTTTGGAAAAGAATTGACGATGCCGTCCTGGTTTTTCCCATTGAATTTATATCTCCTGCTTTCAGAGAAGGATCAATGATGCCATCTTGGCTTCTTCTGGCTTAGAGTGAGTGGAGCTGTATCTTTGAAGAAGGAGTGGTGGTGTCATTTTAACTCCTTCATCCAGCTTAAGGTGGGGTAGCTGCCATTTTGTGGATGCACATGGCTGCTGCAGCCATGTGCTTTTTGGACTAGAGACTGGATTGTGTGGTAAAATTACCAAAGGGGTTCCCTTGCACCCCTCAGTGACTCTTGTAAAATGGGTCTTTGAATAAGTAAATTTGTTTTTGCCTCCCTCTTAAGGTTTATGTGGTCTTGCGTACCAGACCCAGCAAAGTTCACATTCTTTTTCAGGCCTAACTTTTGCACGGCCTCTTTCAGACACAAGTCAAACTCAGCAAAACAAACTTCAACACGGAGTTTAAATCTGCAAACTCCTTAACTGCATTTAGCACACATGCTGCCAGCCTGGGTCAGCCAAAGGCTCCAGCACCCCAGGCCTTTGGACAAGTCCACATGGCTCACATCTTTACAAGATGGCCGCTTCCCATCTCTCCTCCAATGAATCTCTCTCTCTATCCAAGCTCCATATTGGAACTGATAATTTCTCTTTGTTTGCTCACCCTTTATATACCCTGATTTCTTGCCTTCCAGGAAACCTGTGTCACCTTCCTCCCTCCTGCATCACCCTGAAGGGAAATTCCAACTAAGGTCATTCTCACATTTTAGCATACCTGTCCTTGAAATCTGCAATCTTAAACAGGAGACAAAGGGGGCGGGGGTAGCATACCCTATCATTTGGCATAGTCTGACTGATTCTGGTGAGAGACTGAGGATTTTTAGGCAATCTAGGGAAAGGACTTTGGACAATGCTGAGAAAGGTTTTGGTACATGTTAAAGTAATCGAAGTTTTACTTATATGTTTCTTTTGTAGTTATTAGGAAATCACATTGCTAGAAATAAATTAGTCTGCACTGATAGTCTTGATTGGTTTGGTATTTTGGTTGAGAAGGCTGGGGATGGTGAAAACACTGCATGCATAGGCTGGGAAGTACCTGGTACATGGTTGGCTTTAAAGTGCTACCTGCTCCCCTTTGTAAGTTTGGTTAAGAACCCCTTTTTGCTTGTTTTGTCACCTGATATCAGACAGACACCATATTTTGGATTCACTTGGCTGAAGGACCCAGGTGCAGCTTTTTGGACTTAGAGACTGAGATACGTGGTAAGATAACCAAAGGGGTCCCTTGTACCCTCTGTGATTCTTGCCTATTTTGTCTTTTTTGAATAAATTTTGTTTTTGCCTCTATTAAAAGAAAAGAAAGGAAGATATAATTAATAAAGAGTTGAGTAAACTGGACAGCTACATGCCAAAGACTGAAACCAACCAATACTTCGCATATAAACAAAAATTTATTTGAATAGATCAAAGACTTGAATATAAGACTAGAACCCATTAAAAAGATAAAAGACAACATTGGCAAAACTTGTCATGACATTGGGCTCTAGTGATAAATTGTGGACTTTTCTCCAACAGCAACAGCAAAGGAACTAAAAGTAAATATAAAAATATAGGCTACCTCAAACTAGAAAATTTTGCACAAATGAAAGAAATTACCAGTAAAACAAAAAGACATCCTACTGAATGGGAGAAAATACTTACATATCATACATCTAAAAGAGGTGGATATTTAAGATCAACAAAAGAGCCATGACCTGAACAAAAAGAAGTCAATAAAAACATGAGCAGAAGAGCTAAACAGAACTTCTTCAAAGGACACACACAAATAAAAAAGCTTATCATGACATAGCATCAGGGAAATGTAAATCAATACCACAGTGAGAAATCACTCCCCTTACCTTTGAGAGGATCCATATGAAAAAGATCAGAATATTAGTAAGAATGTGGAGGAACCATTTGTCTGTTTTGGGGCATTTAGGTTGCTTCCATATCCTGGCTATTGTAAACACAACTGCAATAAATATCCAGGTACAGATATCTTTTTGGATTAGAGTTTTTGTAACATTTGTGTAGATTCCTAGCAGTGGGATTGCTAGATCAAATGGGAGTTTCATTTAAGTTTAAGTAGTTTAAGGGTCCTCCACACAGCTTTCCATAGTGGCTGGACCAGCCTGCATTCTACAATACATTCCATATTGTAGAAGTAAGTCAGAAGGAAAAAGAGAGATACTGGATAGTCTCACTTATATGTGGGATGAAGGGAAAACAGACCAAAAAAATTAAAAATAACTCTTAGCAAAATTGAAGCATGGAGTATGAGAGGGGGAGGGAGGAAATTGGGAGTGGAAGGGACACAAGAGACTAAAACGGATGGCTCACAGTGATAAGGTGGTGGGAGGACCCTAGGAAGATAACAATGTAAAATAAAACAAATTTTTAAATATTTTTAAAAACTAATGTGGAGGAAAAGGAACCCTGTCACATTGTTTGTGGTTATGTAGAGTATTCCAGTCCCTAAGAAAACAATATAGAGATTCTCAAAATACTAAAAATAGACTTAACATATGATACAGCTATTCTATTCCTAGGCATGTACCAAAAAATACAAATTCACTAGTTTAAAGGGATATATGCTTTTGTATATTTATTACTATTTACAATAGCCAAATTATGAAAATGTGCTCAAGGACAGATGAGTTAGTCAAGAAGATGTGGTTTATATATACAGAACGGAATACTACTCAGTTATACGATAAATAAATGAACACTGGCCATTTGGGACAACACATATGGAACTAGAGGAGTGTCTATTAAGCAAAATATATTAAAAGGGGGAAGGTAAACACCTTATAATTTCACTTGCATGTGGAATAAAGAGAAAAATAGCAAGGTGTCAGCCAAAATCAAACCAATAATACTAGAAATCTCAAATCAGAAGGGGTGAAGGATGATGAAGAGCAAAAGGGTCCCAGTAAAGTTATTTGAAGACTAAGGTTGATTTGGTGGTTGGTGTGGTATGGTAACTTACTCTTAAGGAGTATGATTTTATATCTCTGAGTCATATATGGTGCTATAAATCAGTTAGCTCAATTTTAGATAGAAAGATAGATAGATAGATAGATAGATAGATAGATAGATAGATAGATAGATAGATAGATAGATAGATAGATAGATAGATAGATAGATAGATAGATAGATAGATAGATAGATGGATGCATATATCTATACATACATCTATATATGTATGTATAAGAGCAAAACATTCAAAATGAATGAAATAAAGACATAAAATTTAATTTAAATAAAATTTAATTTAAATATAAAAATATAAAAATTTAAATGAAGTGAAATAATTTTGCTATAACAGATTTTTACTTATAAACCTTTTCTGTTTTCTTTTTATATTTCCTATATTGGCTCATGAATATGCTATAGAATTTCAGTAATCTCTAGGGTTTTAGAATATGCAAAAAATAATCAATGTACCCAGCTCATACAATATGTGTATGTTTGTCAAGCAGAATATTGGGGTTAAAACTGTAAAAGATTGTGCAAAATAGGTTAAATATTCCTACAACAAAGATCTTTCAGTAAATATTTCCTTATATTTTGATACCTTCTAAATTCATGTATCCTATAACACATTAGTCTATGAAATACATATTATGACTGAAAATTTCCTTTTCCATTTGTTCTTTTCTCAAAGTAAAATAACACATGGCAACTGATGATGCCTTTATTTCAAGTATTGTTATTGAAGTCATGTCAGAGTCTTTGTTTACCTTTTCTATTTTCAGTCTTCCCATATCATTTTGTTCTTAGTAAAATTTAAAAGTCATGGAGAATATCATTTTTCTTTAAAACTGATGGAATTATGATTTTTGAAATTATTGCCTAAAAATTTACATTTTAACATTTTACCAATAAGCAAAATATTTTCATATTTTAACATCATCCTTAGTCTAACCAAAATAATTAAATACATGGAAGAACAAAAGTAGTATTACTAAGTACTGGTTCTTAAATTTGATTATATCCTAAAAGTCCTTTTAGGATAGAAAGATAGAAGGTGCCTCCTGAGCAACCCTAATATCAAGCATTTGCATTTTTTTAAATTTGTCTCCTTTTTCCTATCCTAAATCAGATTTAGAAACAATAAACTTCACTAATGGCAAAACTACAGTGATACAAATGTCAAATATAAGTCTAGATCTCCTGAAGATATTAAATCCCTTTCCAATATTTTCTTCCCCATAGTGTTTGAAGAATAGCAAGTTCAAAGAATTCCCAAATCTCTAAGCTCTTAAATTAACAAAGAATTCAGACTCTCTGGATATAATTTAGTTTTATCTTTCAACCCACCTTGAAGTTATGATGTTGACATATAAATTCAACTGCCAGTTCATTAAATGCCTTTGATAGTGACAAACATGCCTTATCTTTAGTGATTCAGATCCTGAAAACTTAATTTGATACAAAGTTATAGTTCCTTTCCTCTAAAATGTGATTTGGCATGACAGGGGTACTTGATCTTATAATCACTAATTAGAAAATATAGATAAAGTGTTAAATTGTAGGCAACTGATTCAAAATTCCAAAATAATCACTTCTATTGCTTTCAAATAACCATATTAGTCTTGAGAATTAATACATCAGTAATAATTGTTTATTCAGTATCAACTGATGTATGGTACTCTGCTAGAAAGAGTAGAGGAATAAGAAGACAAGTATACAGGAGTCTACAGAAATTTTCTGACCGATTTGAGAGTCAGCACCAAGTTATTCATGTATCAAATGACTTATCAGGCAGGATTTATTTGTTTGTTTACTTATTCATTCATTGATTACTTTGGTAAGTAAAACTCTGCAAAGATCTTAACCTAAAACTGAATAAAAATCTTAAATATCCTATTAACAAGAATTACTCAAGGTTTCTTTCATGAATAACTGTTCAAACTGTGCCTGTCAGAGACTGATTTCAATAGATCAGCTAATCCTCAAAGGAGTAAGAATTCCTGGAGTCAAATGAAATAATCACAAATGAGTAAATACAATGATTTGAGTAATTGCCACTATGAGTACAAGCCAAATGAGATATAGGTGTAAATATGTATATGTGTGTATATATAAAACTTTGACATAGACGTCCATGAAAGATAACATATAAAAACAAAGTATTCCTAACTATTTTCTCAGTGTCATAAAGAAAAGTCTATAAAACAAATACACTTTTAAGTATGTACTTCAGAACTTGCTTTAGCTCCCTATTTCCAAAACCATCAATTCAAGTAGTCAGACAAAAGTTATTTGATAACTTTTCTGCGTGCCATGAATAATACAAATAGCCTCTAAATTCTAGATTTTTGGAATTTATGCCAAGGACAAAAGCTATGGCAGTTGTAGAGGGCTCTAGTGAATTTAGAATATGTGTCCATGGAAAAACAGAATTTTCAGTTTGCTAAGCATATAATCAGGGAAGGTTTCAACTGGAGAGTGACATGCTGAGATGAAAGTGAGCAGATAGATTTTTCCAGGCACAAAATGAAGACTGAAGTCTGGCTGGCAGAGCAGAAGTGAACACTTCACCAAAATATCACCTATGGCTCTGCCAACCTTGTTTAGGAAGCAGACACTGAGACTCCAGAGAGGACACTACAGCTTTGCAAGATTCCAGGGAAGGATGAAACCTTTTCTTATATGTAAACTTGAAATATCCTTGCTAATTAAAGTCTGTGAAATAAGTTACATACATGAAAAAGCAAATACAAATCCTAAGAGTTTAAATAAAATAGAAAATGATAACTAAGCTGGGTTTATACTATTCATTAACATTTCTAAAAATTTTAAACTCTGACAGTTAATAGTTGATGTTCCACAAAACTCACCTATGTAAATACACAATTTAATGATTTTAATGAACTTAGGAATTGTGCAACCATCACTACAACCTAGTATTCGAATATTTTCATCAACTCAAAAGTTGCCTGGGACCTATTGGTAATTGACTCTTTAAATTCAATTAACTCCTATCCTTAAGCCAAAGGCACAGATAAATTTTCTGCACATACGTAGTTCTTTTATAGATATCTCACATAAATGCATGATTACATTTAGCATCTTTCACTTAGCATAATTTGTGTGAGGATTTTCTAGATTTTAGCAGCTCTTCCTTTTTAATTAAAAATATAATATTTCACTATGTGGTATAACGTATTTCATTTACTCATTTAGTAATTGATGAGTTTTTGTATTATTTCTAGAATTGGGATATAAAGATTTTTTTTCTCCATGTTACTGTAAGCGTCCATCCCTATCAGGTAAATACCTTTAGGTAAAGGCCGGACATGGTGGCACATGTCTGTAAGCGGCAGCCTAGGAAGCCATGGCCAGGGCCAGGGATCTCAGTTCAAGTCCCACCAGGGGGTAATGTAGTGAGACCTAGTTCCAAAAAAATATAGCTGGGCATGGTGGTGCATCCCTGTAATCCCAGCTACTTGGGAAGCTGAGGCTGGGGATTGCTTGAGTCTGTGGTAGCCCGAGCAATCAATGTGAGACTGTGGTTCCACAGGCAAAAATAGTGAGACCTAGTCTCAAAAAAAAAAAAAAAAAAAAAAAAAAGCCTTTAAGTAAAATAGCTGAATTTTATGATTAGTGTATGTTTAACTTTAAGAAACTCTTTCACAAAATGACTGTACCAATTTTTTAGATTTTTTTTTGAGGTAATATTGGTTTATGACACTGACTATATCACTTTAAAGATTTCACTAGCAATGAATGAAGATTTCAGCTTTTTCATATTATCATAAACACTAGCTAGTCTTGATATTCTTGGCCTTTGGTTTATAATCAGTCCAGTGGGTATGTGGTAGGTAGCCCACTGCATTTTCAATTTGTATTTCACTAATCACCTAATTTCACTAATGACCAATATTTACCGCAATTTCATGTACTTTCATGTATCTTCTTGAGTGAAAATATTTATTCAAATCCTTCACCCATTACTTAATTGAATTATTTGTCTTACTGAGTTTCAAGAGTTGTTTATATATATATATAAACATATATATATAAAGTATCTTTGATACTGGTTCTTTTTCAAATATATATTACGTAAATAGTTTTTCCTTATCATCAATTTTTCACAACCTTAATTGATATTATAAAAGATGTTTTGGCTAGTCACAGTTATCTTAATGGAGTCACGCTTTGATGTTATAGAAAAGAAATCTATGCTTATCTGTAAATCATCCCCTCCCCTCATAGTTTTAATTCTACAGATAGATCTACAATGATTCTTAGTTAATCAGATAAAATTCACATTTTATGTTTAGGTATCCAATTGTTCCAGCACCATTGGTAAAATAATACTATCCTTTCTCCTTTCGATCATATGTGTACTTTTGCCAAAAATTAATTTCCATAAATGTAAGCAACTATTTAGTGACCATTGATTCTAATCCACTAATCTACATGTATTGATCTTCAGGTTACATTTTTAAATCAAATAATGTAAATAATCCAATTTGTTCTTCTTTCAAATGATTTTGGTTATTCCAGGTGGTATGCAATTCCTAATACATTTTAGGGCCATCATGTAAAATCTCACAATAAACTAGTAGAGAATTTGATAGTGATTGCATTGAATGTAGAGATTTATTTGGGGGTTAATGCCATGCTGACTATATTGAATATGTCACATCATGAATGTAAAGTAACCATTTATTAGATCTTCTTTAATATATGCAATATTTTTACTTTTAAATGTCTATGTTTCATTGCTCTTGTTATGCTTATTAGTCATTGTTTTATTCTATTTGGAACTATTATAAATTGTTTCCTTAATTTTACAGTTGAATTATTTGTTCTTCTATGTTGATCTTATGTCCTGTAGATCTTGTTAATTTTGTTTATTAGTTCTGAGCCTATTTTTATTATTTCCTCCGTATATTCTACTTATAGAGTCATAAATCAACAAACGAAGTCATGTATTTTCCCCCACTTTGCCTTTAATTTATTCTTATTTTTAATCCACTTTAGTGTACTAACACTTTAGTTTCTAGCACAGTGTGCAAAGTAGCAAAAGCAGTCATTCTTGCTTTGTGCTGAATTTAAGGAAAGTATTCAGTATTTTACAACTAAGTATGATTTTATAGAAGCTTTTCATAAAATCCTTGCTTTCAAACTACTTGCATCTTTAAATCTAAGTTCTTATCTTATATATTACATACAGATAGATAATGCTTTTTTATTTAGTACAACAATCTTTGTTTTAGTGAAGTACTTAAAACATTGACATTTAGTGTACATTTCACTTCACAGCTGTGATATATTCTCTTTATGTCACCTTTATTTTTTCCTTTATTTTTTGAGTACCTTCTTATTATAATAATCTTAGCCTACAATTTTAATTCCATCCTTGATTTCTTACTATGCATTTTACTCTGTATTTTAACTATTTTCTCAATGTCTGCTCTAGAAATTATAAAAGATTATATAAATGCATTAAAATGCATCTGAGAATCATGTTCTAGTTTTAGACCAGCTACCTCCACATTGGGCATCCAAAGAAGAAATGAACCTTTCTTTGCCAATGCAGAATTTATCTCAGGTCTGAGTGCCTGATTATGGGGCAATATCACCAACTTCACCACAGATATCCTATGCAACTCAGGGACTTGCAATGTCTTTCACTTTTAAAATGTTGGGTTTTATTTTCTAATAATTATTTCATTTAAAGGGTTTGTGGGAAAAAATTAAGATATTTCTAGAAAAAATCATAGATACGTAAATGAAGCTGCCCGTTGCATTTATTGATATAATTATGGCTGCATATGTTTTAGAATGTAGCTGTTCTTGAAATCAGTGAAAGAAAAAAAGTTTTTTGACTTGAACTTAAACACCTCTGCCTGCTTCTCTCTACAAAGCTGGCTGCAAACAGTTAATTAGCATTTTCACTGTTCACCCACTATTGGTATGCAAAAAATCAGCTACCAGCTTCTCTCAGCTCTCTTCCCCTCTCTCAGGCCTAAAAAAGAAAAACTTAGAAACACAGTTTAAACTTTAGACTAGTTTGCCTCAATTTACCCTCTTTGAGACGTCTGTGGGCTCTTTCTACCATGCCCAGCCTTCTCACCAAAATCCCAAGCCAAAGCAAGACTCTCAGAGTACAAGCTAATTTATTACTAAACAAAGTGATTACCTGATTACTACAAAAGAAACATGTAAGTAAAACTCCAAATTACTTTAACATTGTCCAAAGTCCTTTCCCCAGATTGTCCAAAAATCCGCAGGCTCTCAGTCCTGAGCATCTCACCAACATCAGTCAGTCAGAGTTCATCTGCACATGTTTAAAGACAATTTCCTTTGGCATGCTCCTTTGGCATGATCCAATTCTTCCATGCCGTCTTCTCCTTTTCCTCCTCCAGGTAGTAGAAGGAAGGTTCATAGTACCGGAACCAGCAAAGTTCACTTTCTTCTCAGACCTGACTTTCACATGGTCTTTCCCAGGCACAAGTCAAACTCAGCAAAACAAACTCCAACACGAGTTCAAATCTCCAAACTCCTTAACACACTCATTTAACACACACACTGCTAGCCTGGGCCAGGCAAAGGTTGCAGGCCCCAGGCCTTGGCCACATGGCCAAGCTCACATGGCTCACATCTTTATCCCACAAAATGGCGGAAACCAAACCTGAATCTGAATCAAAATCAGAATCTAAATCTGCCTCCCTTTCTTTGTTTTAAACCTCTTTTATATATTCTCCTCTCTGTTTTCCCACCTTCCAAGAACAGCTGCTGAGTTATCACATTACAAAGAAAAAACCTGTTTTACTTTTTTACTTCCCCTTGTATCTTTCTGAAAGCAAATTCTAATCAAGGCCATTCTCACATTTTAGCATATCTTCCTTGAAATCTGCAGTCTTAAACAGGAGACAATGACACCCAGGGAGGTGTCAATGACACCTATCATTCTCAATTTGAAACCAGGTGAAAAGAAAGAAGGGGCTTTTTGACTTGAACTGTAAACACCTCTGCCTGCTCCCTAGAAAGCAGACTCAAAGCAATTAATTACCATCTTCACTGTTCACCTACTATTGGTATGCAAAAGTCAGCTACCAGATTTTCTCAGCTCTCTCTCCCCCTTTCAGACCTGAAAAAGAAAAACTTAAAAACACATTTTTTTTTTTTTGAGGCTAGGTCTCGCTATTTTTGCCCATGGAACCGCAGGCTCTCGTTGCCCAGGGTACCACAGACTCAAGCAATCCCCAGCCTCAGCTTCCCAAGTAGCTGGGATTACAGGCGTGTGCCACCACACCCAGCTATTTTTTGGAACTAGGTCTCGCTACGGGCCCCAGGCGGGACTCGAACCGTGATCCCTAGCCCCGGCCGCTTCATAGGCTGAAGCTTACAAGCAGGAGCCACCATGCCCGGCCTCTAAAAACACAGTTTAAACTTTACACTAGTTTGCCTCAATTTACCCTCTTGAATTTTCATGGATTCTTTCCACCATCCCCAGCCTTCTCACCAAAATCCCAAGCTAAAACAAGACTCTCAGAGTGCAGACTAATTTATTTTTAACAAAGTGATTTCCTAATTACTGCAAAAAGAAACATGTACATAGAACTTCGATTACTTCAACATTGTCCAAAACCTTTTCCAATATTGTCCAAAGTCCTTTCTCCAGATTGTTCAAAAACCCTCAGTCTTTAGTCCTGATTATCTCACCAATATCCAGTCAGTCAATCTTCACATGCTCAAAGACATTTTCTTTTGTTTTGCTCCAACTCCTCCATGTTGTCTTATCCCAGTCCTCTTAGAAGAAGTTAAAAAAAAAAAATACTCCATAGTACCAAAACCAGCAAAGTTCATTTTCTTCTCAGGCCTGGATTTTGCACAACCTCCCCCAGACACAAGTCAAACTCAGGAAAAAAAAACAAAAAAACAAAAAAACAACAAAGCAAAACTCCAACACAGAGTTCAAATCTCCAAACTCCTTAGCTTCCTTTAACACACATATTACTAGCCTGGGTCAGCCAAAGGCTGCAGGCCCCAAGTGTTGGCCACATGGCCAAGCTCACATGGCTCACATCTTCATCCTCCAAAGTCCCTGACCAGAATCACTCATCTACAAATGGCAGAATCCCTCTCTTTGTTTTAACTTCCTTTATATATTTTCTCATTTTTGTCCCTCCCCCCCCACACCTCTTTCTGAAAACAGCTCCTGAGTTATCACATTCCCTTGCATCTTTCTGAAAGGATATTTTAATTAAGGCCATTTTTCAAGTTTAACTTCTTCACTCACACATGATGCAAGAACCAGAAAGACTTTATTAACTAGCTTAAGCTAGGGTCCACCTTCAGCCTGGTCCACTGCCTAAGCAGTCCCATAAGAACATGGAGGTTGGACCTCCACTGTCTCCTGATTCCAGTCTTTTATACAATTTTTGTATAAAAATTATACAATTTTATACTATTGTAGTGGTCTGGTGCCAACGGGTCATCTTCTGGTTGGCTGGTCTCCATTGGACAACCAGTCAAGCAAACTTGTCACCCTCTCATTGGTCAGAGGGAAGAACGCACCTGATTTCCTAGAGCCGGAATAGTCTTAGGCTAAAAATGACCTTTGGCCTAGAAGCAAGGCTTAAGCCTGTCAGTGATTGTTAGGCCAGGCTATGTCACCTCAATGGAACCCCAAAATAGCAAATAACTATTTTTTATAGTTTATTTAGTTTTTTCTCACATTGTTGTATTTCCATAGTTTTTGTGCCACCATATCACCTGCAAACTGTCACCATATTCCCTTGTATTCCTCCCTTCCTGTTTTCTCCTCCCTCCTTATCCTTTGCCATGCACTTCACCTCTATAGACAGCTTGTTAGTTTTGACATAAATGTTGAGACCATCCAGTGTTTACCTTTTTCCTTCTCACTTATTTTCTATAATATACAATCCAGAATCAGTCCCTGTTTTCTTAGACACTCCTCTAAAGTACCCTACAAAAGTCAATAATATATTCATTATTTTCTAACACTACCATAAGGATATATTCCACAATATGCCAGACATGTGATCCTCCTCAGTGTACAAGTTACAAATCCAACTTACTCAACTCACCCCAGATGTTCATGGTAGCCTGTGGCTAAAGCATTTTGACAATCATTTTCAGGAAAAATGTAAAGATATGCATCATCACACTCACTACACTCTATACCCCTGAATTCTCCTCTCTGATGTCCAAGTGGAAGTTGGACATCAACTTTATTAACTTTATTAATAATGGTTATAGGGTTAGGTTTATTTCTGGATGTCAGAGGTCACCTTTTTTTCTCTAATAAGGAAATCACAAATTAAAAGATCATTTGGTGCAATCCCTGCCTTTTACAAATGATGCAACTCAAGCCCAAAGACATGATTCAAATGTTCATGGACAAAGAGGTTGATTTAAGTCTTAATAATATGTCATAAATGTAATAATCTGATAACTCTGTTATATTCCAGATATTCCAGATATTGCCTATAGTGCTTTATGTATATTATTTCCTTTTTTTCTTGACAACCAATTTGAATGTCTTAGCTTGCATTGTTCCTACTCCCATCAACACCACAGTGTTGTTGGCTTTGGTGTGGAAAGAGGAGAATCACAGATGACCTCAAGTTTGCATCCTAAAAGGCATTGAACTTACTTTTACTATATGGTTTAGAATTCAAAGGATACCTTAAAGTTGTTCCAGTTCTTAAGGTTCATCATTCCTAAGGTTTTCGTTATTTATTAGTTCTTGTTCCACATTTGTGGATAGATGATTATCAAAAAGTTGAACAAAAGGCAAAACCTTAATAATCAAATTAAAGGAAAGAAAAGCATATGAAAGGACTCTTTAATGTAAAATCTAGCACACAGACGGTTGATTGAATTTTCTAAACTTGTTAGTAGTTCATAGCTGGAGAGAAGATAGAGCACAAAAGTGCATAGAACTTTCTATTCTGTGCTATTTTGCCCTCAAGAAGTTTTCCTCTGCCTTTCTACTTTTCTGCCCCATCCTCCTCTACATTCTTTTTCCCCAGCTTTCTTCCCAGCATATTAACCGGTAGGAGTGTATGGGTCTGTTAGCCATGATCTGGGACAGTCTTTTTTCTATGGGGCCTGAAATATTGAAAGCCTAGAGTCTTGCAGAGACCTACTAGTTAGGCATAAAGGAACCAGTCACAGATCAAAAATGTTAAGATTTTTGTGAGAGAAAACCAGAACTTTTGGCACAGAAAAAGACAGATGCAGAAGTTTTAAGTCAGTAATAACAAATTGAAGTTATACTGGTTATGCGGAAGCCCTGTAGTTCTTTGCCCATAATATTTCAAACAAAGAACTTACACAAGGTAAAAAGCCCAGTTAAAAATGGGGAGAAGAGCTAAAAAGATACTTCTTCATAGAGGAAATACAGATGGTCAATAGGTGTATGAAAGAATGCTCCATGTCACTAATAATCAGAGAAAAATGCAAATCAAAACCACATCTTACACCAGTTAAGAATAGCCCATGACAACAAGTGTTGGCACGGATGTGGAGAAAAAGGAACACTCTTATACTGCTGGTGGGAGTGCAAACTGGCCCAGCCACTATGAAAAGCTGTGTGGAGAACCCTAAACAACTGGAAGTGGAACTATGATTCAACAAAGCAATCCCACTGCTGGGAATCTATCCAAAAGATACAAAATCACTAATAAAAAAGGACACCTGTACTCATATGTTTATTGCAGCACTATTTACACTTTCTAAGATATGGAAACAACCCAAATGCCCCAAAACTGATGAATGGCTGAAAAAGATGTGGTATATTTATACACAATGGAACATTATGCATCAATCGAAGAAGACAAACATGCCATTTGTAGCAACATGGATGGAGCTAGAAGGAATCATCTTAGCAGAAATTAGCCAGAAAGAAAAAGAAAAATACAGGGTAGTCTCACTTATATGAGGGATTTAGGGAAAATGAGCAAGCAAACAAATGAGAAAAATCTAAAACTGCCAACAGAACTGAAGCATAGGTCAAGAGAGGGAGAGGAGAGTAAAACCTGGAGGGAGGAGGGCATAAGAGATAAAGAAAGTGTACGAGTGATATGCTGGTGGGAGAATATCGGAATAAACAACGATGTAATATTTATGTCTGTATATATGTATGTGAAATCAAAATAAATGTATATATGTGTGTTCACATATTTGATTTCAATCAAAATAATTTTACTAAAAAATAAAAAATACACATAGAAAGATAAAAATTAACTAAGAAAAGAGATATCCCAAACCCTTTTGGGAGGAGTTACAGTGGAATATTATGACCAGAACCATACATTCATAAAAAAATCATCCTATAAGATAAAAATTTTATCAAATACAGATTGCATCAGACTGAAGTTACCAATCTGATGTAAAATAATAAATCTCCCTTCACTCTCACCTTTGTCTCTGAAAATAAAATTCTGTATACACCTTGTCTCATCACAGTAGTCATTGCTATTTTCTATTGATAGTCCAAGATTTCAGAGGAATGAGCAGTAGGGGCCAGCCAGAGGGCAGAATAGTTCTTTAACAGACAGCAGAATATAATGGCCAGTAACCAATAATCCTTTATCTGTAAATACCTCTCAATATTACAGTTGTTAATCTCTGTTCAATAAAACCTTGGGAAATTCTTACCACATTAAGTCAAGTAGAATAGAATAGAATGTCTGTCTGCAACATGAGGTGGATTTATAGGAATTCTGTGATATGTAAAAGGTATTTAACAAACAGGTAGGAAACAAAAAGCATTCCAAGAGAGTTTCAAAGAAGTAAATGACTCTGTCAGGGGAATTGTAGCATCACATCCTTCTGGAGGAAGCAGCGTGAGTCTGGAGATATGAGGAGAAACTCCAGTCTGTCTGGTACGAAGGGTAGCAGTGGGGAGCAGAATGTAGATAAAAGAAATGATAAGTAAGTCCGTGTGGCTGTGGTCCCACAGTGCAAAGAAAGAACTAAAACTGAAGAGAGGCACTAAAGTCAAATTTAGGATGACTTTGAAAGTGAAAATAAGAAAACAGAAAGGCATTGAAGGACTTTAAGTGCAGGACTTGCATCAACTAAACATTCTTTTACAGTAAATGGGCACCTATTTGCTCTGTCCACCCAATTTGTTAATGTCTTAAAATTCAGAATATCTTTCCTACCTGTATATATTCAACTGTCTACCTATGATTTTATCTCACAATTTATATTTTGTTGTTATTATTTAACATGTTAGTGAGATTACACACTAATGACTTCCACTAATCAAAAACAAGATAAAATCAAGTGCTCAAATTCTTGACCATAAGTTTTCATCCATGGTCATCAGTAACACTAAAGGTGTGTACAGAAGACAAAAAGTCACAGGAAGAAGTTGGGGTGTGGGTGGAGCACAAATTAGAGATTAAAGAAGACAACATACAAAGGGAAATATTTATATTTGGAGGAAAAAGGAACAAAAAGTTTGACATAGGTCAGCATTTCATAGCAAACTGTGTATCTCAAGGTCTACATTTGCTCAGTCACTATGCTGAAATCCGGAAGTTGAGTGACCAGTAACCAGAGGATTCAGAGACAAACTGCTGGACAGAAACATCACAATAACAAGAGAAGGTAAAGGAAAGCAACGGTCATTCAGTCTCCTTTCAGTCAAATAGATACAACAGTTTTAAAGCACTAATACTTTTATATAGAAAATAGATACGAAGAAACTAGAATTTATTTATAGCCAGTATTTTCAGTTCCGTATGGATAAGTGTTTCGTTGACAACCTTGCTGAATCTTTATATAGTGTATCATGCATTGAAATTCTCAGTCTGTGTATTTAAAAACATAATCCACCTACCATAAAATTTACTGAGACTTACTATTCTGTGTCATTTAATATTTCCACAGTATTGTGCAACCATCACCAGAGTCTAATTTTAGAATATTTTTACTCTCTGGAGAGGAAACCCCACATTTCTTCACTGTCATTCCCAACTCCACTTTGCCTCCACACCCTGACATGCATTATTCTAATTTCTGTTTATACATTCATTTATTCTAGATTTTTGCATTCAAATGGAATCATGTAATATATGATCTTTTGTGATTAACATCTTTCACTTAGCATGATTTTGTCAGGATTCACGCATATTGAAGCACATGCCAGTACCTTATCCTTTCATAGTATTGATTTCATTCCAATATATGGATACACTAAACTTTATTTATTTGTTCATTAGTTGATGGATTTTAGTTGTTTTTATTTTTGGCCATTATGAATAATGTTGTTATGATCTTCTATGCACAGGTTTTAGTGTGGACACATATTTTCACTTTTCTTGGGATTATTCTTAGTGATGGAACTGATAAGTCTATGTTACTCTTCAACTATACAGTTCTTTAACTTTCAAAGATTCATTAACTATTTCCTGATGATACCACTGGCATTTGGGGAGTAGAATAAAGCCTGTTCCAAATCCATATAGCATTGTAACTACTGTAACTCCATTATCCATTCATCAGATGAAACAGTGAGGTTGTGAATCTGATCCACATTTGAAAGCAAAAGGTAGGCAGTCACTAGATCTAGGTATAATGAGACAAATTGGGTTCCAGGAATAAGTATGATACTGACTTCTGGAGCAGTGAGGAGGAAGTAAAGAGGAGGAAGGACTTCCTTTCTTTTCTAACAACTCTGCTACTAGAAAATTGTGTCATTTTTCAACTGAGTACCTTGAAGACTATTAAAAAAAATACTATGATTGATGCCAATACCTAATATTCACAGTAATAACCACAATTTTATTAAAGAAGTCTAAGCATTTATGACAGACCAAAAAATGCCTCTTAAACATAATCTGATGATTTCCTAGATAAGAACTGACATGTCAATACAGACAAGAGTGACTGTCAGAAATGCAAGTCCAAAACACAACAGCCTGTGAAACACACATAATGCCTTACATGCAGACACTCAGCTGCATGCCTCTGCTCACTTGAACTACTTTTGAAACTTTCCTCACTCTTCTGACTTCTAGCATCTCCTCACAAATCCCACTCTTGGCTTCTTACTTTCCTTGCTTCTGTCTTTACTAGAAATAGGAAAGAAAAGAAGGAATTTCCACAATCTTCTCTTGTGTTTATGAGCCCATCTGTTGGGCATCCTCACTTATAACCAATTCAACTACCCATGCACCTATTTAAGGATGAGATACATCAATGTTTTCCTCTCTCTCTCCTTGCAATTATGGGCTATACTATGACAAGTAATAAAAAATAAAACAAACAAGCCATATTTTGATCCATTTCCTCAGCTACTAGCCCAATTCAATCCATTATGCACCAAAATTCCTTGAAAGGTTTGTCTATACTTGTCATCCCCAATCATCTTCATCTATAACCCACTCAAATAGACTTTAAATATGCCATCAACACTGCTTTTATCAAAATGACTATTGCCACTTCACATTTCCAGAGTTGGTAGTCAAGCCTCAGTTTTCATTTATGCACTCAACATAGCTTCTCACTCCTCAGCTCTGAGGCACAACCTTCATTCATCTCCCAAAACATCCTTCAAGCTGCTTGAAATGCCAATAAACTGTGGTAGAAGGGAGAACCTTGTTGACTCAATCACATGTTGTCAATTCTGTCATGCTCTACATGAAATGAGCCTTAACTCATATACATTTACTTTAGAGTCCACCAAAATTTTGAGGATATTTTAAAACTGTTGCATAGAGTGACTCACAGTGATGAGCTGAATGGAACTTGAGTCTCTACGTAGAGACTTAAATAGCCAATTTTATCATACTGATGGTGTGCCCAAGGACTAATGGAGAAAAATGTAAGTGGAACAGTTTGGAATTCCATGATGCCATAAATTTATCTTAAATATTTCTTCATCATGAAGTAGAGATAACTAGAAAATTCCCTAAAAAGAATTCACTATCAGAAAAATAATGACACCAAGTCAGAGAATAAATCAACTTTCTGTTTTGGACTGAATTATATATTTAGCCCAAATTTCCTATATTGAAGTTCTAACAGTGTCCCTCAAAATGTGAGTACTTCTGAAGATAGCCTTAGAGAAGTGATTAAATTATAATGAGGTCATTAGGTTGGGTCCTAATACACTCCTTACTGATGTCCTTATTTTAAAAAAAGAAATTTGGAGACTCAAAGACACCAGGTAAGTAAACATGCAGAAGAAGGATATCTTTACCACATGTGGCAATCATAGCTAAGTCAAGGAGAGAGCCCCCCAGAAGAAACCAAAACTACTGACATTGTAACATTCAGGGAGAAGATTCACAATAGATCCCTATTCTAATTATTTACCAACCATCTTATGACTATTTTTTATATTTTGAATTGTCACATTGCTTAACAGATAGCACCAGATTTTCTAAAATGTGCATTTCATAATAACCCCCATAAGTATAAGTCTGTGATTTTGTCTTTAAAGCCAAGTTGTTGAAGAGCTAAGAAAAGACTGTATGACACTTAGCAATGAATCATTCAGCTCGTGCATCAATGAAGAACGCAGCTAGCTAGGAGAGTTAATGTGAATTGCAGGACACATTGATCATGAACGCTTCCAATACACTTGAGCCCCAGCATTCCTGGGCTATGCCTGTCTGAGTGTTGCTTGACGACCAATCACAGTGCCCCGCCCTGCAAGGTGTCGGCGCGGCTGGGGGTTCCCCTCGCAGAGCCTGCAGCCTCTCTATCTCCATCCTCTTTCTCTCTGTCCTCCGCCCGGTAAGTGCAGATGGTGGCGCGGCTCACCCCAGCCCGCGAGAGAGCTTCAAGCCCAGAGGTTGGCGCTGGCTACTGGCTTTCGAGCCTTGGTCCAGGAGGCTGCACTCCTACTCCAGCGGTCTCCAGGGTCGCCTAGGTGTTTGTGGGGGTTACCTTCCCAGACAGCCCCGCGCAACCTGGATGGAAGCCAGCGACCCCAGGGTGGGTGCCTTCCCTGTTGTGGGAAAAAAAAGGGGGGGGGGTGAGAAGGGAAGTGCTAAGAAAAGAATATATTTAATCAGATTTTTGATCAGCCTGTGATTTTTATGTTTAATTTTATGTGTCAGCTTGACTGGGCCATGAGGTAACCTGATAATTTGTAAATAGGAGTCTTGGTGTGTCTGTGTGTTTCAGGATGAAATTAATGTCTGAACCAGTAGAGTGATTAAGCAGGTTGCCATATTCAATGTGCCATATTCAATGCCAATCCGATATTTGGGACCTACGAAGAGGTGGCATAAGAAATTTTGCTTTTTCTTAACCTGACTCTCATCAAGTTCAAACATTGGTTTTCTCTTGGCTTTGAATTTAGACTTAGATGGGAAATTACACCTTTGGCTCGTCTGCTTCTCAGGTCTTTGGGCTCAAAATGATCCATGCTGTGGTTTTGGTCTTCCAGGTCTTCAGCTTACCAACTGGGAATCACTGAATGTCTCTGCTTCCATAATCACTTGAGCCAATTCTTTATAATAAATCTCTTTATATGTATTAGATTACTTGTGTATCTCTGGAGAATTAGGCTAGTATACAATGATTTTTTATTTGAGTGAAAAATGAGGCTGTCACATTTGAGTGCAAATAGAAAGAAAATATCAGATATCAGATAGTTATAAATCCTATTTCCTTGGGCTGATTTAATCACACAACATGCCAAGCTCTTTCCCCCTTATTAAAATAACAAAATGCTATTCAGTAGTATGTTAAAAGGTTTCTTGTGTCACAAAGTAATCTTATTGTCTCATGGAATCATTGGTGATCATGAGGATGTGGACACTTTTAAATTATGGCCAAATCATAGAGAATTTCACAATAAGTTTGTAAAGTAAAATTTCAAATTGGTGTAAGTTATCAGCTGGTATTGAAAGACTAATTTCTTCAAAATCAAATTGTTGAAGAGCTAATAAAATAGAAATTAATCAGATGAAAATTTCTCAAAGTCCCCCATCCTCCACAGCATGTTCTCCTATTTGACCCTCTCCTCTTTGTATGACCTGTCTCTGACCTCTGAAGGGCAACCCCTTTACCTAGTCTGAAACCTGCCCTGCCGCTCACCGGGAGTTCTCTCTCCCTCATTGTTCCCTCTAAAGTTCCTTCGGGAAAAATATAAATGATAAGTAAAACTTGTGTTCCCTTCTGATCCCTTGCCATCACCCCACAGTTTCTGTACCATTTTCTCTTTCCTGTACAAAGAAAAAAATGTACAGATGAGATTGTATGTAATTGCTTCTAATCATTCTTTTTTCAGTCCAATAAACTCCTTAAACTCAGTCCAATCATTTCCCAAAACTGTTCTTTTCAAGGTCACAATGATCCTTCTAAACCCATAGTTGCTTCTCAGACCTTGTCTGTCTAGAGTCACCAGCACCATCTGTATCTCTGACACTTTTCTCGGCTGTTTTTTCATGACTTGAAAGAATTGCCACACTGATCATGCTTTCTAAGATTTGTGCTACCTTCTTCACATCTCCATGGCCTTCAACTCATGCTTCAGATTGTCTCTTCTTATTTTGTCAACTCTTACTTTCTCTTAGATCATAAAACTTCAAATTTTCAATACTATTTAAGTACATATTAATTCTCATTTTTATATATGCAGTTTGGATAGCTGGCCTAAACTCTAGACTGAGGTATACAAATGCCCATGGACTTGCTCCCTGCTATGTTTTTATGTTCCAAATACCACTAAGAACTTAGTAGATGCATAATAAAGATTTGTAAATGAATAAATGAATGAATGAATGAGTAAGGGACTGAGTGAATAGATTAATATTAGTTTTGCTATTTGCTGTTTGGCTAACACAAATTTTTAACTTCTTTCTGTCTAGGTTTTCTGGAATAAAATTAGTCACTGTGACTTCTCCAGGTAAATGTGAAATTTAAGTGGGTTGCATTTGGAAAGTGAGAGCAAATCTGGGGTGCAGGGAATCTTCATTTTTCAGATTTCTTCACCAGGAAACTACATGGAAAAAAAGTAGGCTTTCTAGAGTTTGCTAATCCCTGACAATCTGACAGTAGGCAGAGGAGCAGGTTTGTCACAGGATTGTATCCTCCCCAAGAGGATGTAGTATTGAGTGCAGTTGTACCAAGGAGCCCATGCACAAATTCCACCCTGTCTTTGCCTAAGCCCAGGGCTCTATAGGGATAGACAGTCATGGTCTCAGTGGTCAAAGTGAGGCCTTCCTCCTCTGATGTGGCCTAACTCCAGTTACTACACAAGTACAAGTGCAGTGGTTTCAAGACAGAAGCAGAGTGAAGAAGATCACATACACTTAAAGTTCCAGAGCACTGGGGTGTTGACCTCACCTAGACTTCACCTTGAGATGGCTGGAGGGGAAAGAGCAGAGCAGGTCGCTTCAAGACCATTAAATCTCAAACCCAGTCCCTTCTGAAAACTGGCCATGTGTGACTGAGCAGGTCACAGAACCCTGATGACACTCTTCAAGGTCCAGATCTTGTTCTATCTTCCTCTGTCTTCCCACACTATAGATCTCTTTATAAATCATTCTAAACCTCAATCTATACATACATACCCACACATATGTATCCATAGCATGTGCAATTTTACAGATTTCCCTAAGTATTATGTGTTACCTCCAGAAATTGATATCTATGAACACCTTAAATCCTTCCTACAACCTGTGAGTTTAGAAGCCTCATCCCTATGATATGAGGAAGAAAAGTCAAAGAAAGTTTGCAAGGCTGGTTCTAGAGCTTGCCACCATAAAGTGGAAGCCAGAACACAAGTCTTCTAAGTTCTCTTCTCTTGATCCCTGTACTTTATTGTGTCTAGGAAAGAGTAAGGGGCACCTGAGAAACTCTTGATTATCTATTTCTTTTGACAACTTAAGAAATGACTATAAATTGAAACTCACTGAATCCCATATTCTTTAGTCACCTGACTTCCTACCAATGGAAAGACTGCCATTTTTTTCATTTTTTTAAAATAAATGTGTCTATTTGTTATATTATTTTCTCTACTGATGCTTTCTCTCTCACTCGCTCTCTCTCACACTATATAAGCAGAATTTCTGCGTTTTTCTGTCATTTTTCTAAAGGGAATTACAACAAAGGACAGGTCGCTGACTAAGAGGACGTGGAAGTGATTCTCATTTGTACAGATGCATGAAATAAAACCTGAGTGTTTTAGAAGTTACTTCAAAGTGGTGACATTTTGATAATTTTTATCTTAAAAACTTTTGAAAATGTAAGTAGAAGTAAATGTCAACATTTGTGTTCATGTTTGAATTTTTGTTCACCTTTGATTTTTCTGAAAATAAAAAGCTAGATTTGATAGAATGGGTAGGGCACCTCCATCAAATTTTTTGTTGTAATTGTTTTTTATCATATACAGCAGCATGCATTTTGTAGAAGAAATACTTAATTTCAGTTTAGCTATTTAGTTCAGTAAATTACCAATTATTCTTCTCAAATAAGGTGATTTTTACAGTTCTTAGTAAATAATAAATCATGTTTTGACAATTTTTTCATCCTTCTTCAATAATAGACATTGGAAATGCAGTGTTCAAGGGCAAATGGCTTCTTGGGGATAAAATTTGGAATGATATCTTTTAAAATGTATTCCCTGTGGTTTTTACATGTTGTTTGAAGGTTGAAAATGAAATTGGACTTTTATAATCTATGATAAATTTTAATTTTGACTACCAAATTTTCTTTTTGACACTGACATCAAAACTGAGTGCTTTCTTTACTTATACTTAAAGACTGAAAGCTGGGGGCAGATGATTTATATTTTTCTCCATTATGAAAGTGTGATTCTAACTCCTTTTGATTTAAATTAGAATCTTTATTCTTAGGGATATGAAGCCACATTTTAAAATTATACCAAAAGTCAAATAATAGAAACCCTTTGAGAACTGAAAGTGAGATTCGTTCTGCAAATGGTGCTTTTAAAATTAAACATTAAAGTTCCAAACATGTTAATATAGGCCATAAAATTAAAGACCAACGATTAATTCTTAACATAAAATAGACAAAGGATTATATAATGGTATGAAAAAATAGCAGACTCCAACAGATATAATAACATTTTTTTCTCACAAAATAATTAATGCCTTAACCTTGAAAAGTATCAGCCTAATCATCTGAGGAATAAGGTCCCTGGGATGACCCAGAATTAGGGGGAAAACATAAGAAGAAGAAAAAAAATCCCACAATAAGATATATAGGATATATGTGTGTGTGTGTGCAGATGTTCTATTCAGTAGATTTTTATTATATATGTGTGCTCACATTTGAAATAAATGTGCTTGAATAAATGGAAAGGCAAGGACAAGGAGGAGCAAGTTCCATGCTTTTTATAATGTATAATGGAACATAAAGTATAATGCAAGACCATAGGTATGGATGGCAAGTGATATTGGATGTTGGAAGAAAGTATAGCCTCAGGCAGAGAAAAAATGATTTTGACCATTTCTGATTTCCTCACGTTCAATATGTCCAAACATGTGGGAGTTAAAAAGTGAAATGAGATCAATATATTTTTCAAAAAAGGAATACAGAAAATGCGTAATGTTAAGAAACGTTGACTATGTGCCTGACTAGCAATTCTCAGAAGGAATCAAGCAGACCTCCTATCTCTACATATTTAGAGTTTAAAGGTCCTTGAGAAATCTTCCCAAGTTTGAAAAGAACAAATATGAGAATCAGGAAATTTAAAAAGTCACCCAAAGTCCAGTGATTAGTTAAAGGTTATGGGTCCATGATAATACACAAATACAAAGGTAATTTCTGAAGAATCTTTGGGGGATAGGGGGGACTAGTTGGTGTCCATAGCAATGTATTGACACAGGGGCTTCTGACACTCATTTCTGATATTCTGTAGATCAGAGGGACAATAATCAATGTCCTCTTGTAAAGAAAGTCAATGTTGTTCTGTTAAATTTGTCTAGTTTTGGCAGGGAAGGGGGGAAAGCGAGGAGGAGCATAATAAATCTGTCTAGTTCAGCATCTCCCCTTTGGTGGGAGAGAACAAAGGGAAACTCACAGATGTCTAATATATTCCAAAGAAAGCAACAGCAAATTTCAGTAGATAAAATTAACAGCCTCTTTATCATTCTAGGGACTATAACTGGAAAGGATATCCTTTTAATTAATCCTCCTGTACTAATTCTGGAGACTTTTTCTTTCCATCTTGTATTCATCCACCCATGAATCAATCAAAAGAACTATCATTTTCCTTCTCTTGCTCACTATACAATAATGTAAAAATCAGATTTTACTCTGTTCTTACAATCTGTTCCTAACACCTAAAAATGCTATATACAAGGCATATTAAAGAAATGAAATTTAAGCCATGACAAATTGAAAGTTAATTACTTTAAAAAAAATAGAGAGAAAACATAGAAAGGCAAGCTTCAAAGTATTGATTGTGGGCTGCCAACTCAGCTCTAAATTTCCTTGAAAACAAAATGAAAAAGAAAAAGATCAGCACTAAGTTCCCAGTTGTTCCGAAGATGAAGACAATAGTTGATCAAAGGAAATACAACTTTTCCTAGTAGTAAGGTCTAACAAACATTATTCAGACTTCATCTTAGTACCATCTCCATGAGAAATTGTGCCATAAATTTCATGGGATGATCATTATGCTATCCCCCCAATTTGTGCTCCAGACCTTTTTCCACTGGAAAAATAGAGTGAAGACATCTATTTGGGGTGGAGGTGAAATGAGGACATTGTTAGGTGGAGAAAAATGAGGGCAATTTGTCACCAGTCAGAACTAGAATACTAAAGAAAGTTCTCTAAATAGAAAATAAAGGATAAATGACAGAGCTTTGTAACATCAGAAAGGAAGAAGGGCACAGTAAGTGTAAGTATCAACAAATGCAGAAAAAAAATTCTTCTATGATTGCCTAAATTATGTTTGCTAACACAAACTAAAAAATTGTGTGATATTCAAAATATGTAGAAAAACCAATTGACAATTGCATTATAAACAGAGGAGGTAAAAATTATGGAAAATGAGGTAAAGTTTCTACCTTTCATTTGCATTGTTAAAAGTATAACATAGCTTATAAGAAGTTGTATACACGGTATGTAACACCTACAGAAAACAAGAAACTCTACAATAAGAATATTAGTTAATAGAATCTGAGAGTTACAGAATACTCCATCCAGGATCAGAATATACAATTTTTTTATTCTGAAATCCACAGCATTTATGCTAGGATAAATCAGACCTTATAGCGTAAAATCAATCTCAACAAATTAATATAATTGGTATTATTAACGTTTTCTCTGTCCATAGGAAAATCTAGACAGCAATTGATAATATAGTGACTAGTAAATACTGCACACTTAGAAACCAAACTGCACGCTTCTGAATAATACATGAGTCAAAAAGAAAAATCACAAATAAATGAATAAAAAATAAGCTTTGAATTGAATGAAAATTGACAAATATGCAGCAAAACCAACAATTAAAGAAAAGAGGGAAAAAAGAAAAAGGGTGCCAAAAAAACAGCAACAGGAATGGAATGAGTTGATCACTAAAGAATTTGCAAATTTCAAAGATGGGGTGATAAAGGAATCCAATGAACAACTCTAACTATCAACTATAACATATAAAATGAATGGTTCTTGATGAATACAGACAACCATAATTCCCTTAATATAAAAGAACATATTTTGAATATTCTCAAGCCAGTAAGTTAGTTAAATTCATAATGTGAAAATTCCAACATAAAGAACTAGTCATATCTGGAAGCCTTCATTGGGAAATTCTACCAAATACCTTAAAGCAAATTCCATACAATCTCTTCCAAAAAATAAAAGGAATACTTCCAGTATAAGCTTGATATTGAATCCAGAAAACAATGCAACAAAACTACAGACCAATATTCTCCATGAACATCCTAATTATAAGTCTAAAGGAAATTATAATTATGACATTTTTCATTACAAATTTTAATGCAATAAATGTATTGCTTTAGAGTGCAATAATAGGCCTACACAGAGTATATAACATCCTCAACAAATCAAGTTACATCAATGCTAATTAGATACTTTGGTACAAAGAGATATTGTACTTTTATTTTATTTTATTTTATTTTTAGGGAACTATTTTGAATTAACTTTCTAGTACACTGTCTACAGTCACTTCATAAACTCCTTCACATTAACCCACATTAAAGTGAAAGACCATTTGTATGCTGTTGACTATACAAATTGGTCAATATGATTGCTACCAATTCCTAAAGATGTTTCAGAAATTCCATTCATTGGTTGCAGTCCTACAAAACCCTGACTCTGCAGCATTTAATTCTAATTACCTTTTCACCACAACTATCAAGAACTTTTCCTTTAGCAAAATTTCACATATGAAAGTATGGAAGATTTAAATGCATTCATGTTTAGTTAAGGGTGACAACAGAACTTTTAAATTCAATAAAACACATACAAAATATTTAAAATTTCAAACAATAATGTTTGGAATAATCCTCAATGATGGTCAAATATTTGGAGGTATATACCCAATACATTATATATGTAATTGTTCATTAATAGATTTGTTAGGGAAACAAGTATTTTTGTATAGGTTATAGACTTATTTGTAAGGCATCGTTATTAGAATTTAAGTAAAAAAATTAACTGTAAAGGACACATTGGGTATCTTATGGTTATTTTGGTTTTTTTTTAAAGAATATTTAATGAATGGAGAAAGTATACACATAATAACATTATTTTATAATATTGCTTTATAATAAAAACAAGTTGCACATATATATAATTAATTACTTTTTCATTTGCTTAGGAGATTAATATTGGTTATCTCTGAGTTGCAGATGATTTAATTAATTTTATTTTGCTAGTTTATTAAATTTTTTTAATAGTATTTGTTTTGAGGTAACATAAGAGTCATATCTTCTGAGATGCCTGTCATCATATGATATCTACAACCAAAGCTATCACAGTCTCCCTACCAGAGTTCATTTTACCCAGTCTCCATTTTGCTTTCCTCCCTCTAACTCCTCATATATTAGACTCAATTCTATAATCAAATTTATCATTCAGTTATTGTTTAGTTTTTCTCTGGTTATTTCTTTTGTTTCACTGTATTCCACATGTTAGTGAAACCATCCAGTATTTGAATTTTTCCTCTCACTTCCTATGTTTAGCATTATCCCATCCAGTTTCATCCACATTGTTACCATGGCAAGAATTCATTTATTTTGTTGAAGGGAAAGATTCCATTGTGTAAATATCACATTTTTCTGAGTTCACATCCTGTCCTAGGGTACACAGGTTGTTTCTAATCCACTTTCTTTTCCTAGAGCACTTACATCTCTATTGTAAATAGTACTGCAATGAATATATTCCTTCAATTGTGGGTAGATTTCTAGGAGTAGAATTTCATGTTCATACACTAGATCTATTTTTATTATTTTGGGACACGTCCATACTGTTTTCTATTGGGTCTGGACTGGTCCACATCCCCACCAATAATATATGAGGATGTCTTTTTTCTCCATATTCTCACCAACCCTTACAGTTTTTTTGTTTTTGATATAGACCTTTTTCTTAGTTATGAGATGTTATCATATTGTAGTTTGATAAACATTTCCCTGATAAGTGATGAAGATGACCATTTTTGTGTGCCTTTTGGCCATTTGCATGTCTTCTTTTGAAAATGTCTACTTAGTTATTTTGCCCATTTTCTTTTTTTTTGATAAACTTAAAAATTTTTTTTGCATATATGTGTGTATTTATCTTTATATTACATTATTGTGTACCCCAGGGCTTTCCCACTTCCCTAACACCAGCTAACCAATCCTACTCTTTTGTGTCCTTTGCCTCCCCTGCCTTCTTCCCCCACCTCCTTTGATTGTTTCTAATTTTTCTTATTATTTTGTTTGTTTTTCCCTATATACATCATATAAGTGATACCATCCTGTATTTCTCTTTTTCTTTTTGGCTTATTTCTACTAATATGAGTCCTAGTTCTAGCCATTTGCTGCGAATGACATATGTCCTCCTTGATAGATGCGTAATATTCCATCATGTACATATACCACATTTTTTTCAGCCAATCGTCGGTTTTGAGGCATTTGATTTGTTTCCAAATCTTGGCAATTGTAAACAGAGCTGCAATAAACATGCATGGACAGGTGTCTTTTTGAATTAGTGTTTTCCTGTCCTCTGGGTAGCTTCCCAGTAGCTGGATTACTGGGTCAAATGGTAATTCCACTTTCAATTGTTTGAGGGTCCTCCACACGGTCTCCATAGTGGCTGGACCAGTGTGCACTCCCAGCAATGTAAGAGAGTTCCTTTTTCTCCACATCTGCACCAACATTTGTTGTCCATTTTATTTATATGGGCCATTCTTACTGGTGTACAATGGTATCTCAGTGTGGTTTTAATTTGCATTTCCCTGATTATTAGTGATGTGGAACATTCTTTCATATGCTTATTAGCCATCTGTATCTCCTCTTGGGTGAAGTGTCTTTTTAGTTCTTCTCCCCATTTTTTGATTGGGTTTTTTGCTTTGTTTTTGTTGAACTGTAGGTGCTCTTTGTGGATCTTTATCAGACCCTTGTCACTTGTCTAGAGGGAAAATTTTCTCTCCCAGTCAGTTGGGTTTCTTTTTGTTTTGTTTATTGTCTCTTTCACTGAATAGAAACTTTTTAGTTTGATATAGTCCCAGCTGTTAATGTTTTCCTTCATTTTTTTGCCAGCCATAGTTTTTTCCCAAAATGGATTTCTGAGGTGAAATTCATGAAAGGTTTTGCCCAGGTTTTCCTCTATGTATTTTATGGTTGCATGTCTCACTTTATCCATTTTGAGTTGATTTTTGTACAAGATGTGAGGGTGTTGTCCTGGTCCATTTATTTACATGTTTTGATCCAGTTTTCCCAGCACCATTTACCGAAGAGGCTATCCTTGTTCCAGAGTATGTTTTTTTGCCCCTTTGTCAAAGATTAGTTGACCATATATGTGTGGTTTTGTTTCTGGATATTTGATTCTGATCCATTGGTCTGTTTATCTGTTTTTGTACCAGTATCATACTGTTTTAAGTATTACGGCTTTGTAGTAATAGTTTGAAGTCTGGAATAGTAATACCTCCATTCTCTCTTCTGTTTGTCAAAAAGGGTTTTGGCTATTCAGGGTCTTTTGTTGTCCCATATGAATTTCAGTAATTTTTGTTGTATCTTTTTAAAATAAGTCATTGGGATCTTTACTGGAATTGCATTGAATCTGTAGATTGCTTTGGTAGTATGGCCATTTTGATAATGTTGATTCTTCCAATCCATGAACAGGGAATGCCTTTCCATTTTTTAACATCATCTTTTATTTCTTTTAAGAATGTTTTATAGCTTTCTTTGTATAGGTCTTTTATTTCTTTTGTTAGATTTATTCCCAAGTATTTAATTTTCTTTGGTGTGATGGTAAACGTAGTTTTTTTTATTAATTTCTTCTTATTATGATTGATTCTTTGCATATATGAATGTTATTGATTTTTGTGTATTGATTTTGTATCCAGCTGCCTTACTGAATTTATTATTTCAATTAGCTTTTCCATTGATTTTTCTGGGTTCTCTACATAGAGTATCATATCATCCATGTATAATGATAGCTTTATTTCCTCTCTCCCTATTTGGAGTCCTTTTATGTCTTTCTATTGTCTTATTGCCCTAGCTAAGACTTCCAGAACTATATTGAAAAGGAGTGTAGAGAGTGGGCATCCTTGCTTGGTTCCAGACCTTAATTGAAATGGTTTTATTAATGAACACAGTTGCAAAAATTTTAAACAAAATCCTGGCAAACCAAATCCAACAATGCATAAAAAGCATTATTCACCATGACCAAGTGGGATTTATCCGAGGGGCACAAGGAATGGTTCAACATCCAGAAATCAATTAACATAATACACCACATCAACAATGAGATGGTTTCAATTTTTTCCCATTGAGGATGATATTTGCTGTGGGTCTGTCATATATAGTTTTATTATGATGAGGTATGTTCCTTTTATACCAATATTTTCCAGGGCTTTCATCATGAATAGATGCTGAACTTTATCAAATGCTTTTTCTGCATCTATTGATATGATCATATGGTTTTTGTTTTTCTCTTTGTTGATGTGATGGGTTATGTTGATTGATTTTCGGATGTCTAACCATCCCTGTGCCCCTGGGATGAATCCTACTTGGTCATGATGAATCATCATTTTTATGCAATGTTGGATTCGGTTTGCCAGGATTTTGTTTAGAATTTTTGCATCTGTGTTCATTAGGAAGATTGGTCTGTGGTTCTCTTTCTTTGCACTATCTTTATTTGGTTTTGGAATTAGTGTAATGTTTGTTTCATAGAACGTATCTCGCAGCTTTCCATCTTTCTCAACTTCTTGAAAGAGTTTTAGCAGCACCGGTGTTAGTTCCTCATTGAAAGTTTGATAGAATTCATTTGTGAAACAATCTGGACCTTGGCTCTGGTTTTTAGGGAGAGTTCCGATGACTGCCTCATTTTCACTTCTTGTGATTCATCTGTTTAAGTTCTCTGTTTCTTTTTTGTTCAATTTTGGATGACTGTATTGTTCTAGGAATTTGTCCATTTCTTCCAGGTTGTTGTATTTGTTTGTGTATAGATGTCCATAGTTGTCTCTAATTATCTTTTGGATTTTTGCTGAGTCTGTTGTAATATCTCCCTTTTCATTTATGATCCTGCTTATTTGAGTTTTCTCTCTTCTTTTCTTTGTAAGCCTTGCACATCATTTCTTCATTGTCTTTCTTGGAGTTTTCTGGAGATTGGTGATGGATTATTTCCTATAGGGTTTACTGGCATGTCTACAATTTTTCTCCTTACTGCGATTTGCTTTCTGACTTGTTCTACATATTGAGAAACCATGGCTCTGATGTTGGTCGGCATGCTGATGATAATGTTTTCCAGATTGCAGGTAGATCTGTAGTTTAGTCTACTAATTTGCACCGGCACTGTGAGTGGCCCTGGGTCAGTGACTCCTAGCATCTCACTTGGGGAGGGGAAAGGTCAGGCGGGTTCCCTCAGGAGCCTGGGTGAAAAGAATGACTCTCTGGATCTGCAGTGACAATGATGCAAGTAAGGGACCCTTCCAAAGGCCTGGTGCTGGCATCAGTGACTTCCAATGTCTCACCTGGGGAGGTATTTTGCCCATTTTCTGATTTGGCTTTCCATTTTCTGAGTTGTGCGAACTCTTTGTAGATCTCTAATATCAGCCTCTGTCAGATGTATGGTATATAAATATTTTCTCCTATTCAGTAAGATGTCTCTTTGTTTTACTGATTATTTCTTTCATTGTGCAAAAGTTTCTAGCTTGATGTGGTCCTATTTGTTTATATTTACTGCTTCTCTTGTCATGGGATGTATCTCCAAAGACATTGGCAAAATCAGTATTATGAAATGATTTCACCATATATATGTGGTATGATTGCTATGAATTGTGGCAAGTCATTACTTACTCTCTGTCCCTACTAACTTCTTTGATTCAGTCAATTCTCTTAGCAGTCCCATGACTGTAAAGCAGTCATTGCTGATTCACTGACAGGATCCATCAAATCCAGTTAGTGGAGCATGGATCTGGAGAAGAACCCGGAACTTACCCTGACCTCATCTTCATTATAATACTGAGATATCTGGCTTTGGGTGGGATTTGCCCTCCATTTTCTTAAACTATGAAGCATAGAGAGTATTTTTCTCCTACTGAGATTATACAATGCTGTTCCAAACATCACTTTCCCCATCACATGCAAAACAATGTCATGGACAATAAGACCAATGGAACAGAATTGAGTGCCCAGAAATAAAACCACACATGTAGTCAACTTATCTTTGACAAAGGAGTGAAAAACTTACATTGGAACAAAGATAGCCTCTTCAATAAATGGTGCTGGGAAAATTGGACTAAGACATGCAAAAAAAAAAAATGGACCAAGACAACTCCCTCACACCAAGTACAAAAATCAATTCAAAATAGATAAAAGACTTAGATGTCAGACCTGAAACCATAACATACATAGAGGAAAACTTGGGTAAAACCCTCCATGAATTAGAATTCAAAAATCCCTTTCTGGAAACATCTACAGAGGACAAAAAAATGAAGGAAAACATAAACAGATGGGACTACATCAAACTAAAAACCTTCTGTACAGCAAAAGAGACAACAGAAAAAACAAAAAGAAGCCCAACCAAATAGGAAAAAATGTTTGCCCTCCACAAGAGTGGTAAGGGTTTACTAATGAAGATCCACAAAAAACTCACACAACTAAACAAAAACAAAACAAGGAGCCCAATAAAAATGGGGAGAACTAAAAAGACACTTCTCCAAAGAAGAAATACAAATGGCCAACAGGCACATGAAAAATTGCTCAATGTCACTGGCAATAAGGGAAATGCAAATCAAGACCACAATGACATACCACCTTACACCACTAAGAATGGCCCACATCCAAAGAATAGGCAACAACAAAAGCTGGCATGGATGTGGAGAGAAAGGAACACTCTTACACTGCTGGTGGGAATGTAAACTGGTCCAACCACTATGGAAAGCTATGTGGATGACCCTCAAATTAATGAAAATGGAACTACCAATTGACCCAGCAATTGCTCTCTTAGGAATCTACCCAAAAGAGACCTCAAGGGGCGTACAAAGGGAAGCCTGTGCTCAGATGTTTACTGCAGCACTATTTATAATTGCAAGGACTTGGAAGCAACCTAAATACCCTAAAATAGATGACTGAATGAAAAAAAAAATTTGTTATATATACACAATGGAATATTGCTCATCAATTAAAAATGACAAACTTGATGATTTTGTGATAACTTGGAGGTATTTATAAGAAATCATATTAGCAGAAACAAGTCAAAAAGAAAAAGACAGACCAAATGGTTTTACTAATATATGGGATATAGGAACAAAATAAAAGCCATGAAGTAAAGTCAAAACAAGTTAACCACCAAATTGAAGCATACAACTTGGGGCAGGGAGGTAAGGGAGGATATGTTTGGGAGGGTGGGGGGTGAATCCTGGGATTACAATGATGTGAAATTTATATATAAATAAATTTTTAAAAATTTAAAAAATAAAATATATTGTAACAAATTAAAGCATCAAAATACTTAAAAAAAAATGTCATGGGTCACACCCCCCATGTCTTCCATGAACATGTCATCCTAGTCATTTGTGCTCATTCCTTCCGTGAATTTACCCTCCTTCCTTTCCTCTCTCTTGCTGTATGCTTCAGTTTTATCAGTTTTTAATTTAACCTTTTCTTGTCCTTTTGTTTTCCCTATATCCCACATATAAGTGAGACAATCCAGTATTTATCTTTTTTTTCCCTAGCTTATTTCAGCTAGCATGATTCCTTCTAGCTCCATTCATTTTGCTACAAATGACCTTGTCCTTTTTTTTGTTTGAATAATGTTCCACTATGTAAATAAACCACAACTTTTTGAACCAGGGCACAAACTTTTTGTTGGCACCTTTTGCATTTGCCAAGGTCAAGTGAATATTGGAACCCGTGTACACGTCTTTTTATTGAGCATGTGGCCTTTTTGTCTGGGGCTTTGTGGTCACCTGAGTTGCTCAGAGTATGGGGCACATTCATTCAGCAGGGCACATGAGGTATTTGCTCAGCAGCATTGCATGTGGTCACTGGTCCACATATGGGGCCAATGCAGATTTTCCCCCCTGTGTTGTGATCAGTGCACACCAGTCTCCCATGGCTCTGTGAGAGATTTTTTTTATTACATCTCCAAGTCTCGCTGTTTGTGGGACCTATGCACATACACCTGCACTTTCCTGTGGCTCTGTGGTAGCCCAGGTTTCCTCTAACTGTGAATCACAGGAGAGTGTGTTTCTCATCAAGTTGCTTGCTTCCCTGCTCCCTCCTGGGTACATCTCCCAGAGGACACTGTATGCGGCTCTCCTGTGTTCCCCTTTGACACTGTTCCCCCTGTGCTTGACCACCAAGACCGCTGCTGGTACCCAGCATCTCCATTAGGCAACATGGTCTGTGAGTATCTTTCCCATCTCTTTCCTATCAAGGGTAATGGCTACCACAGAGAGCTAGTCTACCAGATACTTTAACAATAGAAAGGAGTTCCATAAGGTCCTGTCTGCTCTTATGGAGCTGGTCTTTGCCTGTGTGGTCCTTATTTCTCATCTGAAGATATGGAAGATTCCAGCTCTGGGGTGGGATGTTTGTGTCTGTACTGGAGCTCAGTTCCAGTTGGAAGGTGCAAGCAGATTTAGTGGGCTGGTGTTCCCCATGCCTGTGGTCAATGGTTTCTCCTTTTGGTTCCTTTTTGATTCTTGGGTGTCCTGGAAAGTGCTGAAGACCTTTAGCTGTTTTGAAGCTTCTGGTTTGCACTATGATTGCCTTATCAGCTCCTTTTTAGTTATTTTTAGGAGAGTGGTTAACCTCCGCCTCTCTATTCTTCCATCTTGTGAGTGGAGTCTTAAAATAATGGTTTTTAAAAATTATTTACTTTAATTTTTTTCTTTTTTTATTGATCACACACATATTTACAAAGTTGTATAGCTTGAGGTTCTAGCACCATTATGTCATCCATAAACCATCATCTTGATCTCTTGTACTGATCTCTCCCCTGACTTCTCCCTCCCTCCAACTCCCTTGCTGTATGTTTTAATTCTGCTGTGTCAGTTTGTTTTAACTTTTTCTTAAGTTTCTGTCAGAATATTATATGTGTAATTTATTGCTAGTTGAGTTTGTGTAATTGTATCATCTATATTGTATCATCTAAAGTTTGTAGTTAGCACCACCAGACTTATTTGATTAACTAATATAGTTTTGTCAGACCTCCAGTAGAAAGAATCCTTGTTAGTCCTCATAATCTTGGTGTCACAGAGCTAGAAGTAGCAATACAGTAATTAAAGAAAAAAATTACAAATATATACAGATAGATACATAGATACATAGATGATAGATGGACAAATTCTAGATGATAGATGGATAGATGATAGGATAGATGATGAAATAGATGAGATAGATGGAATGGAAGGATGGATGGATGGATGGATGGATGGATGGATGGATGGATGGATGGATGGATGGATGGATGGATGGATGGATGGATGGATGGAGATCCATGCATAAAGCTAGAAAACTTCCCAAATTCATAAAGTGTTTGTGGCATGATGTAACTACATAGATATGTGATAGACTAACGCCTCCACCTCCAATGTCCATATACTAATCTCTGGAATTTATAATTCTTCTATCCTTTTTGACAAGGAGTTTTCAAATGTAATAAAGATAAGGATATTGAGGTGGATAGATTTCTGGATAATTCAGGTAGACCCAATATACTTTTAAAGGACATTATTGAGGTAGGTAAGAGAATCATGTAAAGAACTTGTGATGAAGGAATCACAAATGGGTGAAGCTTTTTGGATATGGAAGAAAGTTTCATAAGCCAAGTGATGCAGGTAGCTTTTAGAAACTGAAAAATTCTAAGAAACAGATTCTTCCTTGAAGAAGGAAAATAGGTCTAACACCTTCTTTAGAATTTTAAGGTAATTAATTTGCATTTTTCCCATTATAATTTTTTATTTTTGGATTTTGTACAATACATGATTGAATAATTGTTGATCCCCATGGGTTTACCCCACCCCACCATGCCCCCTCTGGTCTCTTTGCTGCCTTTCTTTTTGTTGTTTGTCCATGTTTAGCCATTTAGTCTTTTTTTGCCTTCATTGGCCAATCCAAATGCCTTTGGCTTGTATCAATGTTTCTTGCTTCTTAGTGGCTGTTCTTTCTATTGTTCTCTGCCTCATTTTGCTGCTCCATCCCATTATGTTTCAGGTCTTTGGCTCTGGGGACCTGGCTCCCAGTCTTATGTTTTGGTGGAGCTGCTCCTCAGTGGGACAGCCATCAGCTGATGGTAGGTTTCCTAGTCTCCTTTTTAGGAGCTTTGCTGTTGAGCCACTGCCATTCTGTAGGCATCCTCCCTCTGGCAAAGGGGGTGTGCAGTTCCTTATTGACAGCATCTCTGTGCCGGATTTTTGGTCACAGCTCCCCAGTGAGTAGTAAGCGTAGTTCTTTCATGTTTGTTCTCACATTTCAGTGTTCTGTGATCTTGCCTTGCTCTTTTTGAGTCCTTCCTTAGAGGCATAGGTTTTTAGAGTCTTTTTTTGCTGTTCCTTGCCTCTTCTGTTTCTGTGGTTGATGTTTGTCTCGATGTACTTATTGCTGGTGTGAACTCCTTGGAGTGGAGGCTAAGTGAGAGGGTCTGTGGGAAACACCCCCTGTCCTGCCCCCCCTTCCCCCCGGCCCCCACTGCACCCTGCTTCTTGGCAGGCTTCAAGTGTGCAGTGCCCACGCATTGGCCATCCTAGGCAAGCCCTGGAAGCAACTCCCAGCCATGCCCCACCCCCACCATGCAGGGGATGAAAGCCAGTCGCGCAATGGGTGCGGTGGTGGCCAATGTCCAGGCCGCTGAAGGTGTGGACCGAGATCAGCCTGCATGGCGCCCGCACACAAGCAGGGACAGCCTCTCTGGACCGAACCCGTGGCTTCATCCTACCCACCCTCCAGAGGCGAATGGAGCCGGCACACACTAGGCACAATGGCCCTGCCACCATGGCAGGACTGCAGAGGGCACAGGCCAAGCTGCCCACGCAGGGCCGGTAGCCAGTAGTCCCGGTAGCCAGGCAAGCCCCCTGCATTGCTTTATGTAAATAAACTGTCGCAATTTGTTACAACAGCAATAGAAAACTAATACACACCCAATATTTAGGACAAAGATGAAGTGAAAAAGAGTAGATTTAGTCCTCTTGGCCAGAACAAAAAAGACAAAATATATGAAATAATATTCAAAATATAGGCTATTTGGCAACAAGGACAGTGATCCCAACGAAAGAGGTAATAAGAGTGAACTTTCCAGGCTATGAGGACAGGAGAGAAATGAGGCAGTATCTAAGAGGGGCAATTGATAGTCAGGGAGACTCAGTGGCTTAGGTAGAAGTACTCTGAAGTCTGGAGAGAAGAGAGTTATACAATGTCATAGATAGATGATGAAGATAGATAGATAGATAGATAGATAGATAGATAGATAGATAGATAGATAGATAGATAGATAGATAGATAGATAGATAGATAGATAGATAGATAGATAGATATGTCCATGTGAGTACATAGTTGATAGCTCCAGTGTGTTGCCAACCAGCACAACCAGGGCACAGTCATTGGCACATGCCACAGGAGTTACTTGGCCCATTAATTTGTATTACATTAATATTAATAAAGAGTGTCACAATGATTTCTATAATGTAGCTTTTGAAAATGCATTGCTTTAGAACAAGAGTGACACACGTTTCCCTCTTTCAATGAAAAAGATCTACTTTTTACCTTTCACTTTTTAAAAAGTTAACTTTCTTTTAACTAACAGAGAAAACACCACTCAGTAAAACTGTGAAGTTAATAAAGAAATACATGTCTAAATTTACAACCAGTGACAGGCAGGGCTCTTTATCTTTTGGAAGGTGAGAAATTATAGTTAGTTGTTTTGTTCTCACTTATAAAAAGCACAAAGTTCATAAATAATAAGCTCAAGTGACAGAAGGCAAGTACTCCAAATTTTTTGAGGCATCTGTCATTGCCAAAGCAATACACTTTTCTAGGTATAGATTATTCCTGATGATTTATAAATATTCTGAAACTCCCTCTAGAAGAGTCTGAACCAAGGGTGACAAATGTCTCTGCTCCTTCTTGGAGCAAAGGAATATATCATTAACTGACTTTACCATTATTCCCTCTGACATAAGCATCCTTTTACTCAATATAATATTCTTGAAAATAAACTATAGGATTCCACAAAGAAATGTAAGTAATGAAAATGTCACTTTATAACTATGTGCTCATAAAGAGATTTTCAAATATTTGGGAGATATACAGAAAAGAATGCACACACACATATATACAATGTCATAGATAGATAGATAGATAGATAGATAGATAGATAGATAGATAGATAGATAGATAGATAGATAGATAGATAGATACTTATTTAACCTGACAGAATAGAAAGCAACAGTAGACTCAGTTCTAAGTCCTTCAGAGTACAAATTGGACCAAGCATAAGTTTTATACTTTTCTGTTATCAGTGTAAAATTCAAAACAATGAAAAATACAATTGTGCAGACAGGCTCAGAACACATGAAGATTTGTTCTACTCTTTAGTGAGAAACCAATAGTATGGTAAAGCAGACTCAAGGTAGTTTTTTAAAATTGGCATTTATAATCATTTTTAGGTGGATGCTATAATAAGATTTCTAGATTAGAAATAAGTATTTACAGTGTTGATTTACAAGTCCTTACACCTGAATCCTATGTAATGTTATAAACCATTATAACTTCAATTAAAAACAATCAAAATAAAGCAAACTAATGACTGGCAACAATAAAAGAACCAAGAACTGCTTTATTTTTGGACTAGACAGAAATCATTTATATCTCCACAAGACATGTTTCTAAAAATTGACATATAAATTTACAGAATATAAACCCTGATCAAATATCAAGTAACAGCATCAAGCACATTCTTGGAATATTAAATAATTATACATTAATACCAATTACACAAGTTCTGATATACCATAGAATGAATACATCATTCCTCTTTTTTTATTTCAAGTTATGGACAATATTTCTTAACACTGTGTTGAATCCCTATGATATCACTATGCAATAAATTCACGTTATAATTAGCCTTATAAAGTGATAAGCAAACATAAAAAAGCCTGGTAAATACCCAAAAACATTGGCGGCAAATTAAATATTTTGCACTTCAGGGAAGAGGGCAGGGCAATCTCTGCTTGAGAGCCCCAGGATGGGAGAGGGGATTAATGGACTCAGTAGTGTGAACTGGCAGTCCCTTTGGACAGCTTAGGGTCCTCAGCAAGGACACCCCTGCCAGGGCCTAGGCTACTGGCAGGTGTTGGGGTGTGGGGTGAGTCCTATACCATGGGGTTCTCAACTTTCCACAACACAGAGATCTCAGGCTGTGGGGGCAGGGAGGAGGGGGCAAAGCTGGGCATCCTCTGCCAGAGTGTCAGTGGGGGGTGGTTCCCCCTTCAGTTTACTTCTACCTCAGTCAGACTTGCACTAGAAGGAGAAAACTAACAATCCAGTTGCAAACATCCAGGAAAAGAAAGGAGCAAATAATGGCACCGGGTACACTCATCACCAGCTCATATGAAAGAACACATGGTTGGAACCACAAGAGACAAGACTGAGAGACTAACTACTATGGTGACCTGTCATAGAGCTCCTCCTACCTAAACATTGAAGTCTGTATCAGCCTGATAGTAAACTGAAATTGTACAGTGTTTTTTCCCTAAAAACATTAAGTTCTGTCTAATAAAAGATAAATAGAATATATTTTATTTCTCTCAACCTCGATTTCCTAATTTCTTTAATGATTTTATATTGAGTATGGTGATATTGAGAAATACACAGTGGATTTTAAAATACTGTTGTATGACAAAAAGGAGTTTTCAGGGGTTTCACCCCAACCATTAGCCTCTATGGACACCACCTGTGGTGTTTTTGCTCCATGTGATTGTACACATCTGACCCAGTGTGTGTGCACATGCCTAAGTGACACACCTGGGCCTGGGAGGTGGTGATAAAAGGGTGGCATCATCCTGGAAGAGTGGGGGCAGCAGAGAGCTGGTGGAGAGAGCAGAGAGTGCGTGAGAAGAGGGGAAAGGTGCTTAAGAGAGAAACTTAAGTGTTTCTTTGCTGTTCGTTACTAAAGTTCTACAATGATCATTTCAAGGGCTCCAACATTCTTTGTCTGCTACAACTCTGATGAACCACCTCAGACTGGGATGGTTACCTGACAGCTATATAACAAGGTTGATCATTATATTGAATTCTTTCCTTTCAGTACCAACCATGTGAAACCTCTGTGCTAAGAGTGAATGATAATATTTTAAAGTTAAAAAGCTTATCAACCTCTTATTAAGAAATATTCAGTTTATGTCATTGTGGAAGAATAACATTTTTCATATTTACATACATGGCCACTTGAAAGAATTCATGAGCAGGGGTTTGGATATTAAAAAGCAGTTGGAGACCCTACCAAGTCCCACATAGCAGTGCTGTAGTTCAGCACTCAGGTTTGTTACAAATATGATTACATAGCCCTGCTGTTGTTAGGCAATTCAGTTCAATTGACTCTGGTGCCTGAATGTTACCAACATAGCCTTTAGCATTGATGGTTGTTATGCCATTCATTGTAGGTATCATCCCATAGAGCTTATTTCCTTGACCTCCAAGAATGATTATCGTCATCTGAAAAAAAAAAAAAGTTACATATTTGCTGTTTGCATTCTAAGCCCATTGAAAGTATGTGAGGTGAGCTAATCTATAGGTATGTCTTTTCTTGATTTTTAAACAGATTCTCAGGCAGCGAAATAATTTTTCTTCCTTCTGCTTCTCCTAGGTTTTTGTTCTAGCTTCTTAAGTCAGACATTTAGATGGTTAATTTGTAATTTTTCTTCTCTTTTAAAATATAAAAGTTTAATACAACATTGTGTTTTCTAAGCACTATTTTGGAAGTGCTCACAAATTTCATTAAGTTGTGTTTTCATCTTTATTTAATTCAAAATATTTTTTAATTCCCTTTGAGTATTTGATTACTCCAGAGAATTATTTAGGAATGTCTTAATTTCCAAGGAGATTGTGCTTTCATCTTTCTATTATTGATTTCTAGTTCAGTCCCTTTATAATCTGAGGATATACTTTCAAAATATATTTTTAAATATATTTTAAACTTGCAAAAGTTGGGTCTACGATATAGATTAAGGTTTATTTTGATGAAGATCTATGTAGAGTTGAAAAGAATTGTTGTTCTGCTGTTGTTGGATAAAATGCTCAACAAATACCAATTAGACACACTTGATTGATGGTGTTGCCCATCTTTTGCCATCAGTGTTCTTTTTTAATGTCCTTGCTAATATTGTGTTGACTACGTACTACTGATAGAGGTAAATAAATCTTTCTTACTACAATGTGAATTTATCTCTACCTTTTTTTTTTTAAGTTGTAGGGGACAAGTCTCCCAAAACTTCAGTGAAGCTACCCCAAGATGTCCAGAAAAGATCTTTCTAAAGTATGTCACCTTGGCATTTGGATCATTCAGAGTTAAAGTCAATAGAGATTCTGCAGATGTTAAGAGTCACTATACCACTTTCTTTAACTCCATCAAAGAATGAACACTATTCAAAGAATGAATAGTATTACCTAAACCTAGAGCTACAACCACAAATAACCTGCCTGTTAGTGAAAACTATCCAAAAAAGGGTTAATATCTAGTTACAAAGCATTTAATTTTGGTCATATGAGTCTCCTTCCTCTCTTCTTGAAACTCAAGGACCCTATCCCACCCCTTAGTTCTGGGTGAAAATGGTTGTCTTGTGCTATTGTAACCAGACAAAACACCAAGAGTCCTTGTCCTTTGTTCATGACACTAAAGGTAAAGACAGGGGTTTCAGCTATAAGCAGCCAGTTTATTGAGTTGCAAAAGTCAAGAGAGGGGTTATCTTTAGGATAAAAACAAAGCTTCCCGATTAACAATGTTTTTGATTTATTATTTATAAGGAGGTCATCCATATTCATAGGAATATTCTTAGGGAGGTTGTACACAGGTACTGAATTTCAGAGAAAGTTTGAGATTTCTAAGCAGTGGGTAAACATTCTGTTGTTCAATATACATTTCACAAATGATTCCACTGGGGGATTGGGATGTCTATAACAGAAGCTATAGATTCAGTCTGTATGCAGCCTGGTGATTGGCTGGGTCAGACTGGGGCTTGAAAGGTGATTTATTGGGAAATGGTAACCATATCTCCAAGCAATTTCTGCTCTAGGGGACACTGCAGGAACAGCTAACATATTGATCCTGCAGGAACAGCTAATAATTCAGATCAAAGAATGAAAATAGTAAAAATATTAAGAATGAAAATCACAAGGATGGTTATATACTTCTGGTACCTCCAAGTCAAGTGCTTGTCTACATGATATCCATAAATGTGCCCCAAATGATGCCACCAGGATTTGGGGAATGAAGAAACTTTGAGGTGAATGGAGGTAGATCAGTAGGAAGTAGGTTCTCCAAGACTTATATCTTCTTCCCCAAATGGCAAGGAAAAATTGCTCATAAAAACAAAAAAATAATGGATTTTATTAGCTGGAGAGTGGGCTGGAAGAAAAGGAATATAGATTTGGCTGTGAAGTTCATTGGATAACTGTCAGTCCTTTTTTAACTTATCTTTTTTCTTTTTCTTATTTTTAAATAAATATTTAAAATATTGTTTTATATTCTCATCAGTGTTTTGACAGTACAGGATATCATCCCTTTAGGGTTAGTCCTTTACAAATGACAGAGACGTCCTGCTGGATAAACTCCTTTGCTTCAAAATGCTGTTGGGGTGGTTCCTCTTCCTTTACTCAGGTTCTGTGTTGGTGGAAATTGAGTTGAAGGTCAATTGCTTCTCTACATGAGGCTACATGCCTCATAGTTGTCAGCACACACTGCTTTTGTGAAGACAAGTTCAAAGGCTAGTTAACCATTCCCAACTGTTTCTGCCAAGGTAGATTAGCCAGGGCTTCAGTTTTCATTAGGTGGGTTGTGTGTCATTATTTGCTTTAGAATTTACTTTGATGCAACTTCTCCACATGAATGAAATTAAATTTGGTCTTTAGTGTTACTAATCATTGTGATTCAATTTGATTTTTTGACCACCCCATGAAGAACTCAGAGGGGAAGGAGGAAATTTCCTCTACTGCCTTATAGGGCACATTTTATATTCAGTTCTTTTAAGAATTAATTTCTCACATTATTTTTTACTGCACTTGACTGAAAGCAGCAGTGTTATGTATTTTTCCGAACTCTAACATTGTGACAGATATTTAATATATTTACTTTCTAAGTCGTAAATTATCCCATGGACACCACATGAATTTAGGTATAATTAGAATTAAACCTTTAATTATCTTTGGGAATGCAAGGAGAAGGACTTAAAGAAAGATCTAAGAAATATGAAATATTCCACCACAAATATTCTAATTATAACAGTGCAACAGATAATAATGCTGTTGTGGTCAAAGACAACTTGCTCTATCATGTGCCTAAGCAGAATGCTGATTATTTTATTTTATTTTTTTTTATTAACGATTTTATTTTGTTCTTTGGGTTACAACCTCTCTGTTATATAATTTTCCCCCTCCCTCTTCCCTCCCGTGCTCCCTCCATTCTCTCACACCCCACTCTTTGTTATTTATTAGCTGTGCTAAGTCCATTAGTCTCCTTCCTATGTTAGTGTCTTTTCTTTGGGTGAGGGACTGCGTTGTTGGGTCCAGGTGCACCTTGCTGTTGGATTTTCAGTCTTAAATTTGCGTTGGGTGGCCAGGTTATATTCGTTTGTGTTCTGTCCATGTTTTCTTGCTGCAGGCCGTCCTCTCCAATTCAATCCCATCGCCATTGCTTTGCTGCTTTTCCTTATGTCTCTGGTGTCGGGCTTTGGGGGTCTTGCCTCCTGCCAGTGTTGGTCAAGATATTTCTCTGAGTTCAGGCTTTGAGACTAGGTTTTGCTATATTTGCCCGTGGGACCGCAGGCTCTCGTTGCCCAGGGTACTACAGACTCAGGCAGTTCCCAGCCTCAGCTTCCCAGGTAGCCGGGATTATAGGTGCGCGCCACCACGCCCAGCTATTGTTTGGAACTAGGTCTCGCTACGGGCCCCAGGCGGTACTCAAACCGCGATCCCTAGCCCCGGCCGCTTCCTAGGCTGAAGCTTACAGGCACGAGCCACCGTGCCCGGCCCATGAGTTCAGGCTTCCGCAAGTGGCCTTTGAAGGTTATCTCCTCTGCTTCTTTTGGCGGTTTTGGTGTGGGGCCCATTATCCCCTCTTTGGTCACCCTCTCCTCTCACTTGATGAGGGGAGGGTATGTTGCTCTCCTTGAATATATCTCCAAGTTAAAGTCCCGGGTTTTGGCCCCGACAGTGTAGAAGTGCGCTTGGTGACATTGTGTCTCTATGGTTGTTTTTTGGGTCTTACTTATACTGGTTCTCTTGGTTGTCCCTCTGCTGTGTCCAGCTCCGGTCTGTGGGCTGGACTTTTGCCAGGTCCCTCACCCGTTCTATGTTGGGGTTGCTGTTGCATCTATTCTGGTTTCTCTGATGTTTAGCTGGAGTAAAAGAGAGATGGAGGACACCCCCCACCCCCCCCCACCCCTCCGCTTGGCCGTGCTGGTAGGTCCCAGCCCGGGGGCGGGCCAACCCGGGGGACCGCTTGCCCTTCCATGCACCCCAGCTTCCGGGGCTGGGGGCTTCACGGTGCAGCCCAGGCCGGCTTGTAAGTGGCCGTAGCCACTTACTGGTGGGTGGGGAACCGCCCCCCACCCCATTCCCCCACGGGGGAACTCACCCAGTGGGCCCGGACGGCCCTCACTCCCCCCTGGCAAGGGAGCTCCAAACGCCATAGTTCCCGCCTGGGCCGCTGCTGATTAATTTAAATTGAAAGAAATTAAGAGGGAAGACCTAGGAATGCTAGAATGCTATTTTGTCTCATTCATATGTAGATGAAACTGCAAATTTCCTTTTTCTTTAATTGCAATGTTTTTGTGTTACTTTTCCCTCCTAGATTTTTTTGCTCCTTTTCTAGAGACTATATAACTTTACTGGAATGATAAATTCCTTTTTTGTTCAATGGGCCTACATGAACACAAAACTCAAATTTGTCTTTTCTCTTGCTAATTTATTTTTTGTCAAATAATTTTCTAGTCTATGAACCTAAGTGGGTAGAAGATTAATTTCCTCTGCAACAATATCAAGTTATCAACACAATGTTGTTAGGTTGGTGGGGAAATCTTGTAATTTCTACATAGTGACATGCTCTCAAAGCCAACCTATTTTAAGACCTAAAGTTTTCTTACATTGCAACAAGAGATAACCATCCCAAAGTTATCTGTAAGTAATCATAAACTAATGACAAACAACAGCTAGAATAACTTTTAAAAACTTTTTAAAAATCCCCTCTAACTTGTCAATATTGAATTCGATTAGGGAACATTTATTTCCACTTGCATTTTCAATATTTTACTTTTTGTTCTGACTGATATTTTCTACTGATGAAATAAGAATTTCATGAGAAAGAAAAATTAGATCATTGACCATTTTCCTTCAACCTCTACTTTTATTCAGATATAAGTTGGTTCTGAGCACATTCAGTTGGTTCTGAGGCATAGGTCTATGACTGATATTTTGGCTATCAATTCAAGATTGAAGCAGAAAAGCTATCTTAAAAGAGTTCTGGAAATTACTATGTTTATGTGTCTGATTAGAAATTTATGCATTCAGAATAGAATAAAATAGTGTGTTAGTTTACTGTGGACAAGACATCGAAGAACTGGACCACCGAAATTCATGGGAAGAACACAATACAGTATGAATATTAAATATTGTAAGAGAACTTAAAATAATTTTTAGTGCTTGCCCCTAGTATAAATATGGAAATTGATATAAAGTATTTAAAATCTATAGGTTTGGTGGGGGGGGGGAGAAGTGAGAGGGGCATGAAAGACTAAGACAATGATGGTTCACAGGTGATAAGGTGGTGGGAGAACCCTGTGGTAGATAACAATGTAAAATAAAACAAATAAAAATAATAATGAAGCCTATAGCTTTTTTTCCCTTCTGTTATTTTTGTCCTGATTTTGGCATCAGAGAAGTTTTCAGCTCGTAGAATAAATTCAGAAGAATAAAATCATCTTTTGTTGATTTCCCTTTTTTGAGAAACTAAGGTAACATTGAAATGACACCTTTTTTAAATCACTTCTGTCAACATTTCCTTTTAAAATTTTTTTATTACTTTTTCCTTACATAATTATATTCCCCATATTTCTCCCAGCATCATACCATCCATGGCCCATCACCATATTTCCTTGTGTTCATTCCTTCCCTGCTTTGACCTCTTCCCTCCCCCTCCTTTGCTATAATGCTTCAGTTCTTTGGTCAGTTTGCTAGTTTTGACTATTTCTTGCCCATTTGTTTAGTTTCTCCACAATTCAACATATAAGTGAGACTGTCCATTATATTTCTTTTTCCTTGTAATTTTAGCTAGCATAATCTCTTCCAACTCCATCTATGTTGCCACATGGCTTAACTTTCTTTTTTTTGACTACTGAATAATATTTCATGGGGGGTATATATATATACATATATATATATGTTTTTGATCCATTCATCTATTTTGAGTTATTTAGGTTGTTTCCAAATCTTGGCTATAGTAAACAGCACTGTAAATAACATAGGAGTGAAGGTTTTCTTTCAGATTAGTGTCTTTGTATCCTTTCGGTAGATTCCCAGTAGTAGAATCACTCTATTTTTAGTGTTCTGAGGAAACTCAACACAGCTTTCCATAGTGACTGGACCAGTTTACATTCCCAAAAGTAATGTAAAAGAGTTCCTTTATCTTCACATCCTCTCGAGCATTTGGTGTTTCCGGGTGTGTTATGTTTGTTTTATTTTGTTTTAACATGGGTCATTCTCACTGAAGTGATGTGGTATCTTGTTGCTGCTTTGATCACTTTAGTAAATGTCTCTTTTGAGAAGTTTCCCTAAGCTTCTTATACTGTCACCCAGAATCTGTGGCAATATTTTTGCTTCCTACCACTAAAACTTGAATTTACAGATATTTAATTTATTTCTGTCCTCAAACTTACCTACAACAATAAATTTTTAGTTTGTTGAGGTCAGGAAAAATATCTTAGTTCTCCTCATTAAATAATTTTCAGATATTAATAAATATAAGGCATAGAAAAACCTAAGATTTAAAAAGATAACAAGAGACAAGATCAAATTAAAATGGATATGAACTGAAATATTCCTGTGGAGATCTATACCTGTTCAAAAACTGAATTATGAAGGACTCCAGAAAACATGGAGTAAACCATGCCAGGAAGATGACTCCTTAAGAACATCTAGAAAGTAGCTAAATCTCTCATATATTTTTTATCAATATAACAAGGAAGATGCCTCATTACCCATGCATCTACATTACAGAAGGTGTGATCATAAATCTATGGTTTTGGAAGAAATGTGAGAGGTAGGACAGAATTGAAAACATAGCTGTAGGAGTGCATACAATAGTGAACGGAGAGGGAGGGTATGGGTTTTTTAGGGGCACATTTATTTAGACCTATTTATGGTACAGAGGTAGAGTGGACTCATGATCTCCCCATCCTGATACTGGTAGCCATTACTGGACATCACTAGAATTCCTGTTACAGGAGGATACGCGTTCCTAAATCCTTAAGAAAAGCAGGGAACTTTGTTCCTAGTTCACCATGCCTCAGTCTCTACCATCCTACAAGTCTACTTTTCAGGGTTCCTAGATGTTGCAGGATGAAACAAACAGAATTTTCTCTTTCTTAATGACAAAAAAAATCCCTAGAAATATTGCACAAAGGTAGGGAAGATCCAATCCATTCTTCTGCTGAAAGCTTTGATTGGACATTGAATCCCTGCAAATTCACAAGGAGAAACAGAAGAACTTGTTCCCAGAATGTCAAATTTCAGACTCTGCCAGCTATAAAATCTGCCCTACAGCTCCACCCAGCAGTGTGCATAGTTGTGACATAAAACAAGCAGATGAAACTCTAAAGTTTTGGAGAAACATGTCACTAAGATCCCTACAAGATCTCTCTCAAAAGACTGGAAAGTCCTACTCTGTGCTAAGATGGGGGAGACACTAAAATTCAGTGATTTCAGTGGATGACCCTAACTTTATTCCTTGCCGATTCAGGGAAGCCTCAGAGCAAATTTTCACCAGTAGCAGGCACCTCCCAGCAGGGCCTGGGAGGTGGAACTAGCCACTCAGCTTGTGTATTCAGATTGAGCATTGTTACAGTCACACAGAGAAAGAGTAGAGCAAGGGAATTTAGGTCTTTGCTGACCCTCCCACTTCAAGACAGTTACAGAAGGAAATCTCCTAAACAGATACCTTTCTCAGCACACATATGTGACCCTGAAAAACAAAATAGAATTTGAAACAAAATCACAGTAGTATCCACTGGAAAAAACAACAAATGACAAAAAGGTAAAATCCTGTGATAGAATGAATGAGAAAGATAAATCTTCAGAATGCATCCTTAGTGACACAGAATGGGAGGTCTAATGCACTGTGAATTTAAAATAACTGCTATGAAGAAAATGCATCAAATACAAGCTGACACAAACTAAAGCATCAATAAGAAAGGGGATATATGAGCACAAGAAATTCTTTACTAGAGATACTAAAGCTATAGAAAAAAAATTCAAAATGAAAACTCAATGGGTGACTTGAAAATTTCCTTAGAAAGTATAGTAAGTAAAATAATAAGTATAATAAATCTTGCAGACGAATCAGTGAAACTTAAGAGTTCAGGTAATGGCTTGACTGGAAGAGAGGACAGAAACAAGAATTTAGGAGAATTAAGAAACCATTTAACAAATATTAGACACCATTTGAAGAGGAAGTGTAGGATACTGGGTATGCCACAAAAAGAAGAGAGTGAAAAAAGAATTGAGAGTTTATTTAAGAATATAAAAAGGGAGTCTTTTCCAAACCTAAAGAAAGAACTAGCCATAGAAATCTAGGACACTCTTAGATCACCCACATTTCTAAGTGCAAAAAGACATGCCAAGTCACATGATCCTCATCAAAAGTCAATGATAAAAGGAAGTGTTACTAAAAGGACCAAGGGAAATCCATGTAACATAACAACTATCCCCAATCAGATTTCCCAACAAAAAATATTTAGGCTAAGAAAAGGTAGAATGATACATTTGCAGTTCTGACAAATAAAAAGCACCAAGAACATGCTACCCTGTAAATCTTTTATTCAAATACAATGGAAAAATAAAGGATCTCCCAGATAAATGAAAGTTAATAGAATTCACCACCACCAGATCCACCATAACAAAAAATATTGAAAGGAGTTCTATATGAAAAGAAAAACAACAGAACATAAAACTTGAGTGAGTTAATAAATACTAATACATACTATGTGTAAATATTAAGTACAGTAATAAGGTTAAAATAAGACAAGAAAAAAATGAAAAGAGGAAAGAATAAACACTATTTGTTTAGTCAAATGATTATAAGTCTATAGCTGCATACAAAAGGCTACTGTAGATACAGAAGATGGTAACCACATGGTAACCCTCACAGTAACCACAAAACAAGAATATGGAACAAACAGGGTAAGAAATGAAGAAATTGAAAGACAACCCAGAGAAAACTATGTAAGTGAAAAGTGATAAATATAAATGCATGGGGACAAAAACAGAAAGATAAAAACAACTGGAATACAAAAGTAACATGGCTCCATATGTCAATAATCACCTTAAATATGAAAACAGTTTGTACTCAGCAATGAAAAGATGCAAAACATTCAGGTTGTCTCACATTAGATCTAAAGATTAACATGCACTTATAGTGAATGCTGGAACAAGATATTTCAAACCAGAAAAACAGGAACAAGCAGAGACAGTAATTCTCAAACAGGATAAATTATATTTTCAATCAAAGAGGGTAATTAGGAGAAAAGATATATACTAGGACAATCAAGGCAACAATCCATCAAGGAGCAAACTGTCAATGTCTACACATTCAGTACATGTATACATAAATCTATGAAACAACTTTTAACACAACACTGACAGCAGCACAATTATAACAGGGGTACTCAAGACATAGCAATAGATAGATAGATCATCCAAATGGTAAATGAATAAAGTGTTTTTTAAAGAAACAATGGATTAAATGGACTTTGTGGACATATAGAAAGCCTTTCCACTCCCTGAAAAAATGAATGCACATTCATGTGTACATGGAGTGTTCTCATAGTTAAATCATATGATGAGACAAAACAGTATAAATTGAAATCATAACAACATCTTTTCTGACTGTAGTGTTTCCAAGTAAGAGTCAACAAAAGAAGCTTGGAAAAAACATGGTGACTAAATAAAATGTTTTTGAATAATCCTTGAGTTATCAAAGAAAACAAGGGAGTTATAAAAAAGTGTCTGGAAACCAACAAAAATGAAGAAGCAAACAATCAGATCATATGTGATACAGCAAGATGAAATTAGGGGGAAAGTGTAAGCAATACACAACATCAATAGATAAGAAAATCTCAAATACACTAGCAACATCTAAAAAAACTAGAAAAATAATTAAAAAATTTAAAAACTAGAAAAAAGAATAGACAAAGTCAAAAAGCAGTAGAAATCTAGGCTATAAGAAACAGAATAAAAATAAATGAAATGGGAACCAAAAAGACAAAATTAGAAGTCAGTGAAACTAAAAGCTGTATCTTCAAAAGGAGAAAACTTTAGCTATGTTCACTAAGGAAAAAAACTAAGAAAAACATCAGAAATAAAAGGCAAAGTAAAAAAAAAAAGGCAAAGTGACAACAGATAAAGTAGAAATAGAATTTGTACAACTCGTACAAATAAATTATACAACTTAGATGGAATTGTACAACTTAGAAACAAATTGTAAACAACTTATACAACTTAGAAGGGATGAACAATTTTTCAGACTTGCACAAACTTCCAAGATCTAACCAGGATAAAATTTCTTGAAAATACTAATAATAAGATCATTTTTAAAAAATCTCCCTAAGAACAAATATCCACGGCCAAATAAATGGTTTCACTAGTGAATTCCATTAAACTTTTTAGAAAATAATCTAATACCTATTTTCCAACTTCAAAAAACTTTAAGAGGGGGAAGATTCCAAACATATAAGGTCAATATTACCCTGATCTCTAATCCAATCAAGCACTTAATGAAAAAGAAAGAAAGAAAGAAAACTATAGACCAAGATCTTTGATAATACCCAATGAGCCTAAAGGTATCTTCAACAAAATATTGACAAATCAAACACACCACTATATAAATTAAAATACATGGTGATCTAATGAGATTCCTAATTCTGAGCACCATTAAAATATTTGAAGAGAGCATAGGTGATGCAATCTTGGATATCAGCCTTGAGATATATTTGGAGACTCATATCCAACCACACAGGTAACAAAAGCAAATATGAGCAAATGGGACTACATTAAACTCACAGAAAACAAAAAGACAACCAATGAACTGTGAGATGAATTTGCAAAACACAAAGTCTGACAAGGGGTTAGTTTCCAAACTATATAAAGAACTCATTCAACTCAATAACAAAAAACCTAAGCAATTCAATCACAAATGGGCAAAAGACCTAAACAGACAAGGCATATAGAGAGCCCACAGGCATGTGAAAAAATCCCATATCACTTTTGCTTATGAGCAAAATGGAAACCAAAATGAATATAAATATCATCTGTGAGAACTGCCCATAACAGAAAGACTGGAAAGAACAAGCCTTGGCAGGGTTGTAGAGAAAAAGAAATACTAATTTACTATTGATGGAAATGGAAATTGGTGCAATTACAAATGCATATGGTATGGAAATTTCTTTAAAAACTACAAATCGAAATACCATATGATCTAGTAATACCACTTGTGTTTATTCAATTATGAAAAGATGTATGCACCCGTATGTTCACTGGAAAACTTTTCACAAATCTGAGTCATGAAATCAACACAAATGCCCATCATCAGGCTATAAACTAAAGAAACTATAGTATATATACTCAGTGGACTACTACTCAGCTATTTCTAAAAAACATAATAGTGACTTAAAAACAATAAGTGGGGCCGGGCACGATGGCTCATGCCTGTAAACCTCAGCCTATGAAGCAGCCGGAGCCAGGGATCACGGTTCGATTCCCGCCTGGGGTCCGTAGCGAGACCTAGTTCCAAAAAAAAATAGCTGGGTGTGGTGGTGCACGCCTGTAATCCCAGCTACCTGGGAAGCTGAGGCTGGGGATTGCTTGAATCTGTGGTACCCCGGGCAACGAGAGCCTGCGGTTCCACAGGCAAAAATAGCAAGACCTAGTCTCAAAACAAACAAAAAAACAATAAGTGGCTTTATAATAAAATTCTTAAAACTGTGCTCTAAAGGATACACAATGGAATTCTGCCTAAAAAGAAAGAACGTCTTCATAATCCAGTAATCACACAGAGAAATTTATATTCACCATGGACTCCATCTTTAAAAAACATTATTTTTTCAGTGAAGTAGATTTCAGAGCACCACCATTTCAAGGGAAATATATTCCACATATGGGAGTTTATCTTTAGCGTTTTTCCTAAGGCACATACAAGGAGAGAAGTCATCCTGTGGTTCTCCCTTCAAGCCCTCCTGGATTTTGTGCTCACTTGTAATTGGCATATTCCTAGAAAAGTTTAAAATGGTAACACAATATGCCATCACCCATAAGATGATTTCTTGCAAATTTTCGCCCTGCTTTTGCTCTATTCTGTGCTTCCCCATTGTAAACTAAGCTTTGCTAGAAGGTCATTCAGGGTGCTTTTCATGGGGATACAATGTCTCCCAGGCTGCCATTCATCATTCATGGGGAGAGGGTAGGTGGGGAGAGGTGACAGGGTGACCTCTCAGGGAATCAAATTCCGCTTAGCTCCGCATTGTCACCGACTACTAGGTGATAGTTGCAGATGGCAAGCTGTTGTGTAACAAGACATTTATTTGATATTTATGCCTGAAAAACTTAAAAAAAAAAAAAAAGAAAATGTATTCATAATGTGATCATAGAACTTTTATCATGTCTGAAGAAAAAGCAGATGAAACCAATGTCTGTGGGACCTGGTGTTTTGGGAGGAGTTTCAACAATTCGACCTCTTTCCTGCCAAGAAATTTCTGCTTTCCCAGGTAGGCCCCTGCATTAACTCTCACAGACATCATATCCAGACTTACTCAGCCCCAGGATTCCAGATCTGTTGGTAAGGCCATAGGATGGCACCACAATGTCCTTAGAGTCCGTGGAGCCACACCATGAAATGATCCGATAGAGATAGGATTTCTTCTTTTCCAAAGGCCAGTCTCCCAAATTAACAAAAAACTCCACATCTGGTATCTTCACTTTACTAGTCAAATACATTGTATGGTATCCATGAAAATTCCACAGCCTATATATCTGTCAGGAATCTTGATACAAACTTTGATATCCTTCAAAGTATAATGGCAGAAATCCCAAACAGATTTGGGCAAAGGCAGCTTATGCCAAGGCAGAGCTTGTGCCAGTCTTGGTGGTGCTGGGGTTGTCTCCAGAAGAAGCAGTGAAGCAAAAAATGCTGAACCCACACAAGAGGAACACTCAGAATGATCCACGGATAAACAAGCGTCAGAGGTCAATGCAACTAGCTACGGTTAGGACAGGGGTGCACTGACCCAGCGCCCCCAACGAATGGCTCCCAAAGGTGTCACCATGCTGGGCAGAAGCACGGAATCCCACTTTCCCCAGGAAAATCACAACCACTCAGCTGATTCGTCCAGCTACAGGACGCTAGTCATTTTACTGAAACGGGAGAAAGATACTCTCTTCTTTTTCAAGACAAAGATAAAGATTAGGTTGTTTCTGCACCTGGAGCATCACCTGGGGGGGAATCTATCTCAGGTTCCACCTTCATAGTGACTTCTGTCATATGATTCCGATGGGTTGAGATGTCACATGTATCCAAAACATTATGAGCTGACTGGTGGAAGGTCGGTGGGGCAGTAGTAATAGAGAGACTTACGTTATCAACCACTTGTTTACAAGGACAATGATAAGTAGGTGTATGAAAGGCCAAGACAGATGAAAACCTGACTGTGTAGAGAGGTTGAACCTAAATCAAAATTAGCACACAGTCCTAGTAAGTTGCCTAGAAGTGGACTAAATACAGACATTATGTTGAGACAATTTGAACTGCCTGTAGACTTTAAGCCTGGGCTTCTGTAGTCTCTGCAGAATGTGGGGAAAATGGCTAAGAACTCATCTTGAAAAGGGGCATCCCTGTCTTTCAGATGAATGATTCTTAGAGCTCTTTGGACCAGGTCCCACCCACTTGAAGGTCAAGTTTTCCAAACTTTACCTAAAGACTTTTGTTGCCTTTTTGCACTCAATTTATGCTTATATTATTGGAATGTGAGTCCTCCCCCCTCAATAGTTTTATATTGGGCTTATATACATTCAGCTTGACTTGTAAGCAAAATCTTCCCAATAGCAGAAGTTGGGTCTCAGAGACCCCAAACTTGATAAAACACTATTTGGGGCAATATGGGTGGACACTGTGGTGATTGTGTTAAGTGAAATAAGTCAGAGAGTGAAAGATAGTTGCTGTATATTTCCTCTCATTTGTAGAATCTAAATAACCAAAGGGGAAAAAACAGGCAAAACACATCAAAAATAATAGACTCTGGAAACTAATGCGATTCCCAGTATGATAGGATGGGAAGGGGTGAGAGGTTTGGGTTAAGGAGAGAGTGTACCGGCTCTGGAACTTTGGTAGAGGTCAAATGCAGCACCTGTTTTGGTAGGAATGTGTACTCCCAAACTTATGCTTTTATAAAGAATCGCAAATTAATACAGTTTTGTTGTAAAATTAGTTACACATATATTAAGTCATCTAGGAAATATTGTACTTTACCAGCAAGTCAGTGGTTATTTTCAATATCTGCTTTATTTTCTTTGAGTATATGCAAAGCTGATAAAAAATATTTCTTTAGAAAAATCTTTCTACTCAACCACATTGTCTGTACTTTGGATAGATGAATGGGCTCTGAGAGAGCATGAACTGTCTTCACATCCTATGAAATGAGAGCAGTTACCAGAAATATGCAGATGGGTGGATCACAAATCAGATGATCTATTCCAAGCAGTACAGGAAGTCGGACAGCAGCAATTGGTTCAAAACGGTTATGACTTGATTAATAATTGACAATTACCTTAAATCTTATTTCTACTTATAACTTAGAACCAATCAAGGAAATCCAAATATGTACCCTTATCTAATTACATAAATGCCTCATTCTATTTAGCCTGCCTACAGCTTCCCCATTTCAACAGTCTCCAATGCAAGTTTATCTTAAATCATGCTTTTATTTCACTCTAATTCTTTCTCATTCTTTTGACTATATGAGTCTGCCAAAACATAAATTATAGGGATGGATTCTCTGTGATAGCAAGCTCTAAATAAAACCCCTTTCTTGTTCCAATTTAGTTGAAGTATCTTCATTTCCACAGTGTGAAATTGCCCCTAGATTGCAAAAAATAAAGCATCACTCCTTTGTTGTTCATTAATTCTGAATTCATTCAAAAGTTTTATGTGATGCACACATACTACTAATGAAGTAACAATCTCAGGTAATTGCTCATCTTGTGTCTGTTTCAAATATTAGCCAGCTACATCTGAAGTCATGTTTTGGGCTCGAGTGAATAAAATCTATGGAACAAGTGTCCATTTATAATAAGTATCTTTAAGACTGAGCATTAACTTCACTTCGGGCAGTTAATCTTAACTCTTTAATCCATGAGTATCCTTCCTCTGTGAGGTCTCTAAAATGGAAACTGGAAGAATTATCATAAAGTAAGCGAAAGTCTCAGCTCTCTGGGGAAGGGTGTATCTAATCTATTCTATGCACGTAGGTTTGTCAGTGATCGTGTCCTTTATAAGAATCTAATCTTCACTAATGGATTAGGCAATTCCTTCTAGTAAGGGGGGATCACTTACACGTAAAACACTCCCCTTGATTCCCCACATCCCTAATGCAGAATATTCCTGTTTTGCTCCACTATCATTTATAGTTTACAGCAATGTAAATTCCCCATATGTAGGTTATTAATTTTTGGCCTTTTCTCATATTAATCTAACTAATGGATTTTGTTTATCCATGCAGACTTAAAATAACCCACATAAGGTAGAGAACTGTTCCCCTGTACTCCAGTAACTCAGTGAGCTAGCCAGGAAAAGCAAAAAGCTTCTGGATACTCTTGTTTCCCCAGGATGGCTACAAATGATGAGATCCAGGAGTTCTGAATACATCAGCAAGGTAAGGATTTTGACCACTTCTCCCCCCAGTAGATATCTACAGGAAGCAAAGTGGTAATAGGTATTTTATTTCTTTCTGAATTTAACTGATCGTAGAAAATATGGCTGACGCTAACTTCCTGGATATTGTGCAACTCTTTCAACCTTAAGAGTTTTGTTCCTAGTGGTAATTAATCAATTGATGTTCATTCCTCACAGAGAGATATTACTGGCTGTGTTTCATTTATGTTAGGTATTACATGTTGTCTCATGATATACTTTCCAACTCAAGGTTTGGATAACTAGTTATTTTCTGCCTTGAGCTACCTTTAGTTCTTCCATAGGTAAAAAAATTCAGGTTTTAGGTTTTTGCTATTACCCCCCACATTGTGAAAAGTACTACCAGCTACTGACTCTGTCTTCTATGCTATCATTATGAAAATGAATATTCTAATGTGAAATAAGATAAAAGTTAATAAGAAGTCCGAGTCTTTAGAAAAAACAATCACTATACACCAAGCTTACCAACAGAAGGTAAAAGTGGCATGACCCCCATTGACTGATAACCATTCCCCCTTTTTTTTTGACCAGAAGACTGAGTGTGTCTCAAGTTCCTCAGAAGAAACCATGTACTGTCACCCTGATGAGAAGGACTCTATGAATTACTGCTAACTACCCACACAACATTAAAATAAGGGAAAAATCTTCCTTAGTTCAAACATTCAGGTATGCAAAAACAGATTCAGACCATTACTTACAAGACAACTTGGAGGCTACCCATGATGATCTTGAACTCAGGATTCCCCAGTTCCAGAAGTATGATGGTATAGGTAGACAGCTCTTCCAAAAATTATAATTCTAAACACCTGATCTTTATCTACCTCTCCCCATTCTTGTTATAATTCCCTATTTTTTCCTCGGAGACTGGAGAAGAGATGCCTACCTTTCCCCATTAAGTAAACATTTTCCCTGCTTATTAGAAAGCTTATTGGGAAAGCAACTGGTCTATGTCTATCCTGCCTCTCAGTTTCCCATAAACTCCTTTACTATCTGAATCTTACTCTTGACTCTTATTATTTTTTAAACAAGTCAGGCAGAAACCAAATACCTCCTTTTAACAGTCTAATGAACATTGATCTAGATAACTTGTCAATTTGGCTGTTGACTTTGTTGTCAATATCTAGATGAGCCTGAGCTAGTGTTCACTCTTATTGATGTGAGTACTTGGTGGACTAACACTGGTAGATGGTAAGACATCAAAGTATGACATCCAGCCCTAGAAAAATACCATGCTATTCTATTGATTTACTTAGATTCAGCAGATCTCTATGGAGACTTGAGACTGCTTTCTGCCAATGTACAGGCAGCAGGTGAAAGCTTGTCCTTTATATTGAAAATATAGATAATTACATTCGAATTTTGTGATTTATAATTCAGAACTATTGTGCAATCAAATGCTGAGGTTTGAGTCTAGAAATTGCATCTTTACCTAAGACAAAGATTTTAGAAGTACAAAATCAGTAAATGCTTTGTAGACCAATGTTGTACAGTCTGGGGCTTCTCGGCTACCCATTTGGTCAAATGACTTAATGCTACAGACTATCTATGGGAAATCTGGACTAAATGGTGAGATGATCAGTCTAAGTAGACCCCCCCTACATCAGCTGTTTTGCAATTGGATTTGCTCCTACAACTTGGCAAGAACATATGAAAAATGGAGATGCATGAACATTAACATTACCAAAGGTCTTAAAACACTGGACTCTGAGAATTACAAGCTGCATCCTAGCCCTCTTTGAGAATTACACTGATCTTATGGCCACAAAGTGTATAAAGAATTTCCACTTAAGTCCTTAGAATGATAGAAATTAGAAATTGGCCCCTGTGATCATTAGACCCTCCAAATAAAATGTCAGCATTATTGCAAACCTGAGATATTCTGTCCATAAATGTTCCATAAAAATGCAAAAGTTGTGGAAAAAACAGTTGTATATCACAACTACAAGTTCCATTCAATATGAATGGTTTTAGCCCCAAATTTTGGATGATAGGACTGATAAGGCAATCCTAAATATCTCCATGGTATTGAAACAACTCTGTCATCTTTGAAAATACTTCAATCAGAAGTAAAAATCTTAAGCCTCCACAGTATTTCCAAATCTACAAGATCTGAAAATAGTGACTGGAAGAACGAAGAAGAGATTGTGCAGTGATTTTAAAAATACTCCTCCTATGTAAATCAAACAGGATAAGCATGGTGTTAATTTTCCATGTGAAAATAGATAAGGTATTGCTCACTAGACAAGTAAAGCTTATCCATTCTAATTGTTCTGACCTAGCACCAAAAGGGAACTGGTTTGATTGGGTAAGAGACATGTGTTTAGATTTGTTCTATTTGTGTCCTTTTATCCTCTTAGTAGATGTCTTGCCATTCATATACTAACCTGACTTTTCTTTCCACTGGCACCAGCTAAATGCTGAATAAATACCCCTGTTTTGTTTTATTAGTATTTATAATTTGCAATTTACAACAATGCAAATTATGCATTGTATCTCATTAAATTGTGGCCCTTTGCCAATTAACTTGCTTGATGATCAATCTTAGAAGAACCCATTTGGGGTGGGTGGGAAAATTTCCTTCTGTGTCCGAAATTTTCAACTGTAACCATTCTCAATATTTACTGCTGTGGAAAACTTATATCTAATGATGAAACTATACACATGATCATTGAATTTGAAAACAAGCAGAATTTGAGATATTTTTAAAGGTTGAGTTATAACACTTACAGTAACTATTCATGAACCCAAAAGTCAATTCATTGATCTAGGAGGAGGAAACCAGTCAGGTGAATAAAAACTACACACACTGCAAGGTGTTCTTAACATCTTCATTTATTGCATGAATGCATCTTTCCATTATATTCCCATCCACCTCTGATAAAGTGCTGAGTACTGCATTTCAAGTTGTCATATCTAAGGCTAACTTCTTTTCCTCCTTATGTAGAATAGTCACTTTCTCACATGAACTCTTTTCGGAAGGTGAAATTACCACACTTCATGCCTTTGCTGTTCATGGTACAAATGCCAACTGCAGTTCTATTTTCCCTTGATGATGGTTGCTTCTCAGAGTTACAAAAGGAACACTCCATTATCAACAAGAAACAGAGCTTTAATATGTGTATGGACTTAAGTGAGCACAATTTCTAACCTCCTAAACTGGATCAATTTCTTTTCTCTAGTTTTATTTCACTTTTATTCCTCTTGTGTTTTGTTTTTTTGTTTGTTTGTTTGTTTTGGTTTGGTTTTTTTTTTCTGTGCTCTCCTCTCTTATTCTTGTCTATAAAAACATGCTCCTGGTTAGGAGAGAAAAATAAATTATATTTCTTTCTCTAAAATTATTTGAAATCAGAAATTCTTAGTTATTGTTGAATCTTATGTTTTGAGTCTTATATTATTAAGAAAGTAATACTCAAAAAAGTTAAAAAGCATATGATTGCTTTTACAAATATTAGTTTTGCATGGAGTTTCCTTAAACTCTCCAGGGAAGCCACAAGGAAAATCTACCTAACTCACTACCCTTTTGATTTTTACTAATTTTTATCTCTGAGTTTAAAAAAATAAAAAACTTGGTTAAATTCTCTCAAAATCTATAGCAATAGGTCTTCTCTGCAATATGTGCTTCCTTTTGTGAATTAGGAAGTTTGCAAGGAACTGCAAAGCCTAAAATGGATAAATTGCTTTAATCTCAAATACAAAAGTCATAGCAGGAATCTGGACCTCAAAAGACTCAGGTAGCCAGTCCTGTGACCCTCGAGAGCACTGACATTTGCTTTCAGATTCCAACTTCATCAGACTGCCCAGCTTCTATGCTAGTACTTTATTAGATACTCCTTTTATCACTTTCATCACTGTTCAGAGCTATCAGTGGCACTCCATTGTGCTCAATGACTAAGGTTAAGAAGGTTTGCCTCGCGTTCAAAGCCATGCATTTTCTGATTCTAACTCCTTTTCTGAGCTGTAAACAATGAAACAATTTACTTGAAAAAACATAGCAAATGGCAGGAAGGTGAAATATATATGAGAATCCTAAGAATTTCCAATACAAAAACATCTTTGCATAATTATTTTCTTTCTATAAGATTTTCAGTAAAAGATTTCTCAGGGTTCTTTTGTTTTGTTTTGCCACTTTCCCCTCCTCATTTTTCTAACCCCTGTTAGATATTTTAGTATAAATAAGGAATTAAAGAAAAAGTTTTTTACTTGAGAATCATCACAGCTTGAATCAACCTTCAGGAAAGAGATTACTTTTGTACTAAATTCGCAGTGCCAATATCCCCTAAACTTATACACTTCCATTATTATTCACTAACCATTAGTATTGCATCAGAATAGTGCAGGTGATACGCCAGTAACAAAACAAATAGCCCTAGACACCAATGACAATGCAAAGATCCAATTTATAGTCATGCTATCTGTTCATTATAAGTAACTTAAGGGTTTGACTGAGAAGTTTTGTCATTTCATATATCACTGTTTGTTGGAGTAGAGAGAAAAAAAGAGAAGGATCTTCTCAGCTTCATTTAGAGCTAACAATCCAAGTGTAGCTTCTTCCCAGAATTCACTGGCTATTTAGCAACTGAAAATCAATATATTCCACAGACCTACAATGAATAGGGGTATCTGGTTTTAAATCATTGAGAGCTCTTTCAAGTTGGTTCCCATCACCTATTGACATGTACAGAGATATTTTTCTTTCTCTTTTGAGTTTTTCTTTCTGATACTTAAAAAGCCTCAATATTCGTCTTTTATTTTCTCTGTCTTTACCCTAAAAGTAATTTCACCAAGGACACAGATTCCTTTGATTCAATGATATTAATTAGGACCCATGATCTAGATATTACATATGCCTGTTGCTCCTACTGGAGTTTCCTAGTTTCTAGGTTGTATGTGCGTATGTGATTTATGACAATTATTACCAGTTCTACTAGTATGTAAATGAAATGAACACAAGATCCTATGGATATCGAGCTGCAATCTGGTACCCATGAAGGTTTTATTTTTATCTTCCTTTTGCCTATTTGTCACTTACTTCCATGATGAAAACTGATTCTCTTTATCTATAACATGTTTACTCATTAATTGTGATATTGATGTCTATGGATTTTAATAAGCACATACACTCAGCTATCCACCCCCACAATGCCATATAAAACTGTCCCTTATTCTGTAAGGATTTCTTTAAGCATCAGGTTTGTGTCAGTCCTTTCCTCCTTCCCCAGCCCTTGGCAACTATGATTTGTTTCTGTTCCCATAGGTTGTATCATTTTCCAGAATTCACAGAAAATGAAATATTAAAACTTGTAGACTTTAGGTCTGATTTTTCTGCCATTGCAAAATGTTTTTATGATTCACCCATGTTGTTATAAGAATTCTCATCTCATTTCTTCTAAATTGCTGAATAGTATCCTATTGTATCAATATACCACATTTTATTTACCTATTTACCAGTTGATGAACATTTGGATTGTTTGGAGCTATTATGAATAAAGTTTCTATGAGCATTTGTATAAAATTCTTTGTGTGAACATAGTCTACATTTCTTTTGAGTAAATAAGTGGGCAGAATGGCTACATCTTATGTTAGGTATATGAAGAAGCTGACAGACTTTTTCAAAGTAACAGTACCCTTTTGAAATCAAACTAACAATAAAATAATTATTTCAATTATTGGTATTTAATACTGAATATTTTGGATTTTGCCCATTTAAATAGGTATGAAGCTATATATAATTGTGGTTTAAACTTCCTTGATGACTAAGAATGTTGAACATCTTTTCATATACTTATGTCTGTCCTTATATTGCATCCAGATTGGAAATGAAGAAGCAAAATATCTGTATTTGCACATAACACAATCTTATATAGAAAGACCTACCAGAAAAACTACTAGAGCTAATTAAATTGGGTCAGTTAGAATGCATGATACAAAAAGTCAGTTTTTAATATACTGGAAATGAACAATCTAAATGTTAAAAAAAAAAAGACAGACAAATATTAAAGTCAATGAAAATAATAAAATATACAGGAATAAATTTAATTTAAAAATGTGTGAGATTTATACATTGAATACTACAAAACACTGTTTTAAAAATAAAGTGAAATTCAAATTAATGGAAAGGTAAATTATATTCATGGATTGGAAAACTTTACAATGTTACCATGTCATTACCACCCAATATGACAGCTATATTAAGGGTAATATCAGTAACAATCACAGTTGGATGTTTTGCTGAAAATAAGAATTTGATCCTAAAAAATGTATATGGAAATGACAGGAACCCAGAATAACTAATATCATCTTAGTAAAAATACCAAATCCACATGACTCACATTTACTGATTTTAAAATTTACTATAAAGCTGGAATAACATGGAATTGAGTTGATAGCCAGTTGATAGCCAGTAAATTTCTGGATGCCCAAACAATCCAGTGCAGAAGGAATATCCTTTTCAGCAAACAGTGCTGAACAACTGGATATCTATGTACAAAGACTAAATGTAAGGGTTTAAACTATGAAGTCATCAGAATAAAACAGAGTTAATGATCCCAGACCTTGCATTAGGAAAATGTTTTTTACTTACAAAATTATATGCAAGTGGAAAAATATAGTAGGCAGATTGTGTTACTTCAAAATATGGAACATTTAGGAGAAGAATGAGAACAAGACTTCAGATGATGGTTCATGGATAACATGGTGGAAGAACATCAGAAAATACAACAATGTAAAAAAGTACATATTTTGTGTCATCAAACAAAAAGTAATGAAATGTAAAACATTTGTACTGGAAATTACACTAGTAATTCTAGAAAGTGAAACAAGTCATAGAGTATGAGAAAACATTTGGAAAATACCTATTTTGTGAGGAATTTATATCCAATATATATGAAGAATTCTTACAGCTAAATAAAAAAATAAACATAAACATACTTAGAATCTTCAAAGAAAATAAACTATTGGCAAATCATATAAAAGAGGATAACTAAAATACAAAAGTTTATTCTAAAAGGTGGCCACAGCAAAAACTATGGTTGGTATCAGAACTCTGTGGATTATACTAAATTAAAAATATATATTTAAATGGATGAATTTTATGGTATATAAATCACATATCAATGAAGCTCTCAGACTACACAACAATGAATGTGCTTTGATTTTTAATTAATGAATGTACTTTGATTTTAAATTAATTTCCCCCTTAAAAAAGGTAGAAGGAATTAATTTTTCATCAAGAAAGAATGGTTAAAAAAAAGGGAGTGGTTAAAAAAAGGAAATACCAGTATGAGGAGAATGGGAATTGTTGACCATTGGACATTGGAAATCAGTTAATTTACCCTTAGATATATAGCTACTGGAGTTTGATATGTTTTTGTATTAACTGATCTCCTGGATTTAAAACCTTGTTTCTATTAAATGACTGAAATATTTACAAAGACAGGAGAAGAAGGGAAATGTAAGGGTTTTCCATAACTGAACATTGTTAGAGGATTTAGGAATTTGAGAAGCTTATGCAGAGAAGGGAACTGCATTCACTTAAGAAAAGATAGAAAAAATAAAAGGGAATACTTTTTTAACATTCATTCCTTGTTTACTTAGGGATGGCAATTGTATAGATGAGCTGTAAGTTATCTCTTTGTAACAAAGATATCTACTTAGTGTCTTATGCCTGTAACAATGTACTAGATTACCAATGTCAGGTCAAAATAATTTTGTACCTATTTCATTCTGCCTTTCCCCTTACTTGATATTAAATCAAAATACACAAAATCCAAAGTAAGGGACAAGTAAGTAAAATACTTCTCATGGATGTACACATGACAGTGGGATATATTAGAATTAATACAAGCCAACCAAATTAATTAAGAACACATACGGGAACTGTCTAAATTTATTAGTATTTCTTGTTGTTATTGTTAGGAAAGTATTCAGGAAGAAAGACTCTAATATTGAACTAATGTTTCCTTCACTGACACAGATCTAATGGCCTTATGTAGGAAACAATATGTGGGCTTTATGAGAAAACAAAATCTAACAGAAGACAATCTTCATGTTTGGATTTGCTATCAAAATCCGATTTCTAGTCATACTGGAAATGGATGAGAGGCTTCACTGAGCAAAGAAAACAAAACTTTTGGGAACTTTAGAAGTATTGGTATAATTTCAAATTTATGGGAAAATGTAGACTTCCTTTATAATGATCAGATCAATCAATTTCATTTTCCAACTTTGACTTCTTGTTCTTCAAAATCTTGTATATCATAAATTACATGTTCTTCTATTCCTAAATAAAATTTATACTTTATATTTCTCTTTTATGACTAGATATTAAACGTATAAATTTGTTCTTAACATTGTATTTTTAAAAGATGTGTATAAATACTTATAACTGTCAACCTCGTTTTTTTTCTTGTTATGGGAATTAAGTCATCTTATAAGAATATTTATAAATATGTTTGTCTCTACTCATTATTAATTGTTATCTCTCCTTAATGAATGAGTGAAAAGTTACTGCTTTTTCTGGACTAGATTTGCAATGCTCTCACTTAAAATACAAGTGTATTAATCATAGAAAAGTGTTAATGAAGACAACTACCTTTCATTTATAGTAAATAACTTCCCAATATTCTATTACTTTCAAAAATTGCCACATGTCAGATTTTGAAAATGCATTACTTTTTCAAATTAATCCTAAATCTATCGAACACATTAATGTTACCTTATCTCCCTTATATTTCAGCATATGGTTGCGCACTAATACTTAGGACTTCACATTGGTGGGTAGGTGGGTAAGGATGATAGTTCAATCCCCAACTAGCAAACCAGAAAGATAATAAGAAAGGCAAGTGAAGAAAAAAAAAGGCAAATGACAGGTCAATAGCTCCTATGAATAAAAACATAAACATGCTCAGCAAGTTCTAGCTAAGTGAACCTAAAAAAGAATTTTACATGACTGGAATTAATTACAGGAATGTGTGTTTCCTTGAACATCTAAAAGTTAACACCTTCCATTTCAATATAATAAGAAAAAAAATTTTTGATCATGTTAATTGATGTAGCCAATTTTTAAAAGTTAGCAAAATTCAATGCCTTTTTATGATAAAGTCCTCAATAAATGAGAAGTAAAAGAATATCCCTTAAACAGACAACAAAAAATTCAAAATTCTTAAAAGAATTGCCATATGACCCAATAATTGTATTTGGTAGCTAATGCCAAAGGGAAATGAAAAATGCATGTTGATACAAAAGCTTATAAGAAAAGTGCATAAAGTAATTATGTATTACAGTAAAACTCCTAATCCCAAGAAATTTGAGAAATAGTTCAAATGTCTATCAAATGATGAAAGGATAAGCAAAATATAGTATCTATGCAACAATATACTATTCAACAATAAAAAGGAAGTGCTGATACATGCTAAAAGATACATGAATATTTAAAAAACGTAAGTATAGGATATTAGACACAAGAGACCACATACTGCATATTTCATGATTCCTTTTATATAAAATCTCCAAATAGACAAATATGTACACACAGAAGGTAGATTAGAGTTGTCTAGAGCTGGGACTGGAAGTTGAGGGAAATGTGGGTATAACCCACATTTATACCCATAAATGGGTATAACCATGAGTACATGGCTTCTTTTTGAAATAATTAAAATGTTCTAAAATTGGTTAGTGTCATAGGGTTATATTGCCCAATTTTGTGTATAGAGTTTAAATAGATGAGATGTGCAATATGTAAGTTATATCTCAATAAAGTTGCTATTTAGAAAACTATAAATTTCCAAGTTTCATAAAGATGATTGCTGTTGGCCAAAAGTAATAATGCAAGAATATTTTTTGTTTGTGGGCTTTGTAAACAGATGAATATATACATTATAGTCTAGAGAAGGACATTAACGCATTTGTTAATGAGTTGCTTGGTCATGATGAAATTGAATGTTCATGTGGGAAATTAAAGATGATATAAAATGTTTATGTGATATTAAATGAGCAGAAAACAATTTTAAAATCTCATGAAAGCAAAGTTCTCCAACCATAATATTATCATAAGAACATACAAATATGTATTAAAGTGATTACTCATCCAGATAAATTCATCTTTACAGTACTAGTGATTATCTTTCAAACAACATAAGCAATCCATTTTAAATGTTCCTTGATGATTTGAAACGTCATTTTCTGAATGGGAATATTTTCAGTTAAGTGAGAAAATCTAAAGAAATTTCATATATGCAAATATTATATATGTACATACATTTGTACATATATGTATAGGTACTCATGTATCTATGCATATGTATCTAATATTATTTCCTATTTGAACATTTTATGACTATTTGAAACAAAAATTTGTGCTCACCTAAAATTTTTCTTCAGAAGCAACCTAGGCCAAAATGCATGAATCAAGTTCAATAATTTCTCTGTTAAGATAAAGATAATTGTGAATAAGAGATATGCAGCAACTTGTGAAAAAAGCAAAAAAAAAAAGTTTAATGAAAAACAGCTTCTTAACATTTACCTGTAAGAAATGTCCTTGTCATTTTTAACTCTACATTCTACCAACTAATCATTTGATACCTTGCCTTATTAAAGAACAAAATTTAATTTTAAATTTATTTCTTTTACTGAATTCATTAATTAATTTCCTATTTCAAGAGTGCTTCTTTTTGATGCTTAGTCCAGGTAGACATAACTCAGTCTTGGAGAGTGGAACTAATTTTCTAGCAAGCCAATGCAATACATTTGATTACTAGTATTTTTTCCTTTCTCAAACTAACTTTCACTGTTCTGAAATACCCATAGGCATACCCACAAAACAGGTGGACACACACACACACTCTTCTGTTATTACCTTTCATTGAAAGGATCATAGAAATTAAGTTCAGTCTCTCAAACTTACAAAATCATAGAAATTAAATTCAGTCCCTCAAACTTACAAAATTATAAATGTTATATTACTGTCCCTGGTTTCTCTGTCTCAATTTTTCTTCATTTTTAAAACTGAATCCAGAAACAACCCAGATGCCCCAAAATTGATGAATGACTGAAAAGATGTGGAATATTTACACAATGGAATACTACGCATCAATCAAATAAGACAAACTTATGTCATTCGCAACAGCATGAATGGAGCTAGAAGGAATTATGTTAGCAGAAATAAGTCAGAAAGAAAAAGAGACATACAATATGGCCTCACTTATATGAGGGATATAGAAAAAACAAACAAACAGACAAGAAAAATTTAAAACTGCCAACAGCACTGAAGCATAGAGCAAGAGAGGAGGAGGAGGTTGAAAATGGGGCGGGGGAGGGCACAAAAGATTAAGATGGTTCATGGGTGACAAAGTGATGGGAGAACCTCAGGGTAGACAATGATGTAATTTATATATATATAAATATGCGTGCAATCAATTAAAAATATATATATGCGTGCAATCAATTAAAAAAAACTTAATCCATTTAACATGTCTTAGTCAGGTTTTACCAAAAAGACATCCTAAGACAAGGAATTGAGTATACTTTGTTCAAGGGATGACCCTTGAAAACTACTTATGAGGGTACAGGAAAGAGATATGGAGAGAAATTCATGCTAATTGTTTCAGTGAGACAGTTACCACTGTGGACAAGCAAGACTGCCAACTGCCTCTGGGGTCTTCTGAGGTAGCTTGTAGAACATATCTCCAATTTGTCTGGCCAGAATGTGGAAGACCAGAACATTTATCAACTGACTTCATCCTGCAATGACTATGTTACCCATATGTTGGGGGAAACAATTGACAAAACATGAATGCCTACCACCTGGGAGCTGGGCCAAGGCAATGATAAAATAGTGCTAAGGACACTAGTTAAAACAGGGCTGAAACTGCCAGATAAGTCTGGTCCATACCTGACAATTACAAGACCATTCAGCTCAGGGTGCAACTATGATGGAGTTTATTTAATAAACAGAGATTGAAGAAACAGAAGATTTTCCAAGGCCACAGGTTCAGTTGTCTCACCCCATGTAGTGTCCAGTCATCCCAACCAAGGCTGCTCATGCAGGAAGTCACTGTACTGTAAACAAAAACCTGGAGCTGGTGGCAGACCAGGATCCTCTGATGGTAGCACCTGATTGTATTCACAGCAGGCCAGGATCCAAATGATGGTAGCTGCAATGACACTACAGACGCTCATTGCAACAGTCTGAAGGCCAGGGAAGACAGTACTGGATGTTAGACTGGTATCAGAAGTCAACAGCATTGGAAGGTGGAGCCAGATGATTAGAAGAAGTGCATAGCTCTTAATGGTGGCAAGACCCAGAGCACTGTTCACTGGTCAGTTGTGACAGTTAACCCTGGTCACCAGGCAATGTCAGAAACAGTGTTACAACTCTTTGTGAGCTTTTTGAGCCACAGCTCATTGAGACATGGGGCTGAGCCTGACAATGCTCCTTGCAAGCAATGTGAGAGGCAGGGCTAGCAACCAATTGCAGCGGTTGGGTTTCAGCAAAGGTCTTCAGGTCTGTGGAGGTCTCAGAGTCTTCAGAGGTGACTGAACCCCACAGAAGTCATCTGCTCATAGCTTCTTTCTCTTTTGGAGAATGTGCTGAATTCTCCCATTGGAGGCTAGATCCTGAATGAATCAAGTGAATTTCCTACTCTTCCTTATATCCTTTTCAGGTTCTCCCAACCTATAACCCTGGCTGAACTGTTTCCATCCTAAGTGTTTGATTGGTGCCATTAAATATCAATCCGTTTGCTGAGTTTTTTAATCACTCAAAGAGTACTGACTGATAGTTTGATAGCTTGAAACTGATAGGCCCAATTAAGATCCTGGCACCAAAACAAAAACAAAGTAAAAACCCCAGTTAAAAAATGGGGAGAATTAAAAAGATACTTCTCCAAAGAGGAAATACAAATGACCAACAGATACATGAAAAACTGTTCAACATCACTAGCAATCAGGGGAATGCAAATCAAAACCATTAGTAAGAATGACCCACATCCAAAAAATGGTCAACAACAAGTGCTGGCGGGGATGTGGAGAGAAAGGAACACTCTTACACTGCTGGTGGGAATGTAAACTGGTTCAGCCACTATGGAAAACCATGTGGAGGACCCTCGAATTAATGAAAATGGAACTACCTTTTAACCCAGCAATTGCTCTCTTGGAAATCTACCCAAAGGAGACCTCAGTGCTTGTACAAAGGGACACCTATGCTCAGATGTTTACTGCAATACTACTTATAATTGCAAAGTCATGGAAGCAACCTAAATGTCCCCAAATAGATGACTGTATGAAAAAGATGTGGTATATATACACAATGGAATATTACTCATCAATTAAAAACAACAAATTGGATGATTTTATGATAGCATGAATGTACTTAGAAGAATCATATTAGCAGAAACAAGTCAAAAAGAAAAAGACAGATGCCAAATGGCTTCACAATTATATGGGACATGGGAAAGAGAAACAAAAAACCATGAAGAAAAGTCAAAACAAGCTAACTACCAAAATGAAGGACACAACTTGGGGGGTGGGGTGGATGGGACAGGTGGAAACAGGTGGGAGAGGGGATTACAAAGATGTGTAACATCTAACCCCAGGGATTACAAAGATGTGAAATTTATGTAGAAATTAATTATTTAATTATTTTTTTAATAAAAAGATCCTGGCACCAGACACAAAAAGGAAAACCCTAATGCCTGCTCAAATCAGATATGCATTGAGATCAGGGCAGGCTCTGGGCCAGTGGGTTCTAAAGAGCCATAGCTAGAGCCAGCCTCCCTGGGGTGATGAGGTTTGAGGGTTCTGAGGCACACACAATGCACCTGGTGCCCCTGCAGTGGAGCCAAGAATAACAATGGGGAATAGGCATCCTAGGTGCTGCAGGATGGGCTCCAGGGGGTTGGGGGGTGGGGGGTGTGCAGGACTGCTGCAGATGGTAGGATTTCTGTTAGAGCGGCCTGCTCCATGGAGCTGTACTCCAGCTGTATTTGCTGAGGCCAAAGGCAGCATCAACAGAGACTATGAGCCCAGCACTCAGGCAGCGAGAGAAAGCTGGCTATGATCTGTGGCTTGTGTTCCAGGGATCCTGTTTCAATTGGAGACACCTCACCAACTCCCCACTGTTTGGATGTGGGTTTCACTTCCCTTCCCTGCTCCCACAGTAGACCAAGGACATAAAAGGCGTTGAGATTAAAAGGTGCTGAGGCTATTCTCTGCCAGAATTCACTCTCAAAAATGCGAAAGAGAAGCAAAACTTAGTAGGGATTTCAGGGTTCTGAAGGATTCTTACTTCCCAGGATTTTTACTCAGTGTTTTCTTTGTGTTGCCTGATTAAGAAAGGGGACTGTGGGATTGGGGGTCAGAGCATCAAGCTACCTCTAAAAGGGCAGAAATTCCAGAGAAATAAAAGAAAACTCAAAGCATCTCCCAAGCAGGGTGTAGGGCCTCAGCTACAAGTTGGCCTGGTTCTCGATGGTGGAAGATGAGAAAGCAGGTCACGAAGCCCATATATGGGAATCAGGAACAAAATTTTATTATGAGGCAGCAGGAGACACACAGGTAGCAACAGCAACCTCTCCACTGGATTCTGGCTAGTGCCTGTGAGTGAATGGCTAGTAAGTGGCCTGAACAGTCTCTCCACCCCCTCACCAGGAGTCCTATTTACTTTTATATGATTTATAGACAAAACCAGCACAGGCCAAATTTAGGTCTAATTTACAGAAGTATGTTTTTACCCATGTGAACTATCCATCAAGTTTATGTGTGCTTTCTGTACATGGGGACCACATCCCAAGGCTACATGTCATCAACGACATCATCTGTGCTAGAAGAATATGGCAAAAACAGTCTGAGAAGCTCTGAGAAATCTCTGTCTCCCCATGGGCACTACACCAACCATGCTCAGAATTTTTCCATCACACCAATATGCATGACATTTTTGTGAGGGACCCCTGGAGATGCACAGACAACATCACATTCATGACTTGTGGTAAAATAAACTACAACAAAATGCTACTAAGATGTAGGCAGTCTGCCAGCTGGAAGTCAGGAAAGCCCACCACTATTTGCAAAAGATCTCCTATGAGGCCTTTGTTTTCTATGCTAGAGCCGCCAGGGCTTGACAACATTTTTCTGCTTTATCTTGGACACATATACAACACTTAGAACTTACAAGAGCACAGTGTCCTCCTTGTGAGGCATTCAGCATGTCAAGGATTCAATCTTTAGGATTTTGGTGCAAATCAACCCTGGAGCAAGAAAACAAAGGGGTGTTCTGCACAAGCAGTGGCAAGTCTCTCTCCTTTTGCAATACACAAATTCTTATCAGAAAACAGAATGGTGGTTGGCAAAATGGTCTCCTGGACAGGGAATAAATATCGCACTCACTTTACCAGCACAGAAGTATCACAGGTTTCATATGCAACAAGAGAGGTAAATTCATAATGGGTCAAAAGTCCAGTAAAAACATGACTTTTAAAACTGTCTTTTAATCAACAGTACCTGCACGTGTTCACAGGTGCCACAGCCCTGTGACCCAGGGCATTATTTACAGATTAGCTTCCAGCCCCAGGGGGCAACTAGGGCTATCCCAGTGCATGTGAGGAAGTGGTATTATCTAAGGTCATTCCAGTCCTCCATTTGTCTTTGGTCCAGCCTGGTCATGGTGATGCCAAAATTTTGCCCTGCCACCCAAATCCAGGCTTAAGCAAATGTCCTCAGCATCCAGTGATGCCTCTACAGGGACCAAAATGCCCCCTGGTCTTCTCATTCAGAGTCTGTGACATATCCCAAAGATGTCGTTCCACCTATTCGATGTTGGCATGGGAGTCATAGTTCCTAGTCTTTGTTTCTACAAGCCATTGTAGCGTTCTAGGGTGTCTTCTACTGTGGGACCTCATATGGAACCTCCACTCAATGCCTGTATCTGTAACCTACAGTGGCATGACTGTCCACCCACCCAGGCATCAGAACCCTATACACTGCCCAACTGTTGGTGCAAACCAGAAAGGTAAAAGTTTATCTTACCCATATACATACATTTAGAGTTATCAAGGGCATAAACCTTGTCTCGTATTAGTTTTATCTCCAGGGACACAGCTGTCCAAGTTGCCAGCTGGCCCCAGTTGGATCCAGTGTCCACTCCTCCTTGTAAGATTTATGCAACATATGCACAATGCCCCAGCTTTAACTCTACCCCCATGCCCCTGACCTCTTTATGGACACCTGGCAACCAATAGTACCAGGTGTTGGTTACTGGCCTAGGGCTTGACAGCTGGACGGGCGGATAATTAGCATGTCCACACCACACTGCCTTTATCACATGCTTCCAACACTGAATTTTTCCAGTCGTGCTCTGCTGTCCAAAGTCCTGGAGGACATTTACACTGTATATGTGACCCATGCACCTTACACTTCTTCAGGGTAATTACCCAACCCTCAGGGAAATTTGATTGTCCTTGTCATGACGCTGGCTTACAACCTGTCTGATGAGGTAGATTCTGGAACATCTTAGTTGCAGACTAGCTGAATACCAGTACACCTGTCTAGTCCCCTTTTGGATGGGGCTTTTGGTCCTTACGCTATTTTATTTTTTATTTTTTTTTTTTGAAACTAGGTCTTGCTATTTTTTTTTTGCCTGTGGAACCGCAGGCTCTCGTTACCCGGGGTACCACAGACTCAAGCAATCCCCAGCTTCAGCTTCCCAGGTAGCTGGGATGACAGGCGCGCGCCACCACGCCCAGCTATTTTTTTGGAACTAGGTCTCGCTACGGGCCCCAGGCGGGACTCGAACCGCGATCCCTAGCCCCGGCCGCTTCATAGGCTGAAGCTTACAGGCACGAGCCACCGTGCCCGGCCCCTTACCCTATTTTAAAGTAAGCGGAACTTGCAGACCCAGACTTGCAGGTCTATATTAAATGGTCCTTAAGATATCCAGCTCGAGTGCCTTTCTGGAGGTTTCCAGCATCCTCTTTTGTAACAGTCTTTTTTTTTTTTTTTTTTTTTTGGACAATCTCTGTTTTCAATCTCACTCTTTTAGGTCCTTCTATGTCTCTTTTTCCTACTTACTCAGTCTCCCTCGTATCACTTTATGTTTCAGTCTTTGTTTTGTCCAAATCTCTTTTCTTAAACTCAGGAGCCTGTTTTCAGTTTCTATCTCTTTTTTCTTTTTCTCATATTTGGTCTCAATTTTCTCTGTTTCTTCACATCTATTATTCTCCTCTCTCTCTTTCACTTCCTTTTTTCTTCTTTTACTTTCTCTTTTTCTTCTCTGCTGGTTTGCCAGCCCCTAGCAAATTTTTCCACTTTTGAAAATCTTTACCTTAAAGAGACTTGTCTGCCCTTTGGGTGTATCTTTTCAGTTGCCAGTAATCCTGTAACCACTAGAACTCTCCTGCCTTGATGCCAGTCTTTGGCCTTATCTAAACTACACCTCCTCAATGGCTGCAAAAGACTGGTGAGGGCCTTTTCCCTCTGCCACTCCAGGATTGCTCCTAGCTCTGTCTGCACTGGCTGCCAGCCATGCTGCATGCGAGAGCTGTGCTGCACAGCTCCAGACATGACTTATCAGTTGCAGCGTCTTGGCCCCTGAGAGTGTGGGCAGCACACAAGGTTGAAATATAGAGCTACTTTACCCATTCTTTTCATGGGGTTGATTGTGAACTGGTCAGGAAGATAAATAGAAGTGAATGCCAGAGTAAATAATACTGATACAATCTAAATCTAGATGATATTGAGTTTATATACATATTTACAATGAAATATATATATATATTTACAATGAAACTTTATCTCTCAAATACTCATGTGCCTTGGAAAACCTGATAATTGACACAAAAGCCATGAGAATAGGAAATATGACTAAAAGATAATTTTAAAATATATAGCTCCCAAAGGCTCTTTGTTATCAAGAGAAATACTAGCATGAAATGTCACTCTTGACAATTGAATTGGAAGTCTCGGAAACCTCAATAGATATATAGAAAATGTTTTAAAGAAACCTGATAATAGTTTGAGATTTGTGATTGTAGCTTAAAGTAATCCTGACATACATTACAGCTTATCTGTGTGGAACCAGAATATATAAGAATTACCTAGCATACCACATTCATTGACCTACTTGTGGTATAAATAATCATCAGAGTTGGCCAGATATTGAATATTTAGCAAATTGTTACTGACAAATAAGATCAATTTGGTATGAAGCTATTTGATTACATAGAAAAATTTATTAGCATTCAGTTAAGTAATAAGGCAAATTAAAATTAAGCAATAAAATAAAGCAATTAAAATTCATTTTCATAATTCTATACTTCTGAAGCAAATTTATTCATATCTAAATTTATTGAAAAATATCTAGCTCAAAATAAGAACAGGTTTAAAAGTAAAATTTTCCTTAATACTCTTAAAGTGCTCTTTCAAAAACATGTAGCAACCTTAAAATGTCAGTCTTAGAGATACATTTTGGATTTGATTTGTTATGGTTTATACAAAATTTTAATCTTCAATTTTGAATTTCTTTTATTAAATTTATTTCTCAAGGAATTCATTTCTTTTTCTGCATTTGCTGTAATTTTTTTGTTTCTATTTTAATTTCTTTAACCTGGTAATTCTGAACTGCATACCTTATAGGAAGGTAAAATTTTCCATGTCTTTGTGACTCAGTTCTGGAGAGTTGCTCCCTCCTTTCAATGACATATACTTTGAGATCTCAACTTGCTTGTGTTGTGACTTTTGTCAGCCCATTTTATTGTGTCAGGTCTTTTCCACAGGGTTCCATATCCCCTAGAAGTCACTGATTGGAAGTCTCAGTGTGTCCCTGGAGTCAATGCTGGGAGGGAGGCATGTACCACCTGACTCTGCACACTGGTGACAAGCATCCAGGGAGCCTTTGTTCACAGGAATGTCTTCATCATGTTCACTTGTGGTTTCTGACCACATATTCTGGACACAGGTCAGAAGTTTCACAAAGAACAGTTTTGGATCCAAAGCCCCTGCCACGAGGCAATATGGACACTGTACCTTGAGTTACCTCCATCCAGCAGTGATACCAGTGACAGGAGTAGCATCCCACACCAACTCTACTTTTGCTCCCCAAGGCAGGCATAGAAGAAGCCACTGGGAAGGCCAAGTTCATTGTGCCTGCTTATAGCTTCTTTCTAAGCAGGGCAGAAGTCACCAGTGGGAGTTTGTTTTGTGAGGGACATGTACTCAATCTTTCTAAATCCTGTGGTCCAATAGCCCACTGCCAAAATGTGTTGAAAAGAGTTCAGCTGGGGTGACATTTGTTTGCAGTCACAGTGCTGCCCTCCTCTACAGAGTGACATAGGCACAAGGAGTAGTGCCATTTCCAGCCATCCCTTTCCTCTTCTCCCCATGGTGGCCACAGAAAAGGACCATGGGCAGAAGGAGTTCATAGTAACCTGAAAGTTTCTTTCTAGGTATGGGTGGAAGGTGGTGAAGTGGAGGCCAGGGGAGGTCTTTTCATGGATCACCAGAGCTGACACAACATAATCCTTGGAGCCTGATGCTGCTTTAAGGACAATGATGTGACCCGCCTGGCCATCAGATCCAATCCTTGTCTGCCGGGGTAGTTTTCTTTGAGCCTGAATAGGGTATGTTCTCAGAGTAAGCTATGCCACCCTTTTTTCAAACTAGAGTTATGGAGACCCTGGGGAGAACCAGTATCTCGTGGTGAACTGGCAATTGTTGACATATTTATTCTCAGTCTTTCCTACCTTTCTCATGGTCTCTGACTCTCCTCCTCACTAAGACGCTAGTTTTGCAGGTCCCCCACTCTGATCCAAATGTGGATGCTCCCTTGGGATGTTTCCCCTCTGTGCTCCTGAGGCCCTGGTCACCTGCCATCTTTATCTTCTTCCTGAAGGGACATCTTTAATGGAATATTTAATGAATGACTACAGGACAACTGACTTTCCATGTGGAATAAACTCATACAATTATCAGATAATAAATTTCCAAGTGAATAAGAAAAGTAAAAAGAAAAATCTAATTCCATCAAAGAGCATAAAAGAGATTAGCCTTATTAGTTCAGGTTCAAAAAGCATATTTAAAGTAAGGCATGAAAAGCACAAATTACAAAAGCCAAAACTGACAAATGTGACTACTTTAAACTAAGTGCTTGCACAATAAGAAATACCAGGAATAATATTTTTTAAAGAATGTTGGAAACATATTTAAAATATAGACATTAGACCAAGGATTAACATTCAAAAAAATTAAAAGATTATAATAGAACAGTGAGAAAACAAAGGTCACAGCAGAGGGACAAGAGATAAAAGTACAGGCAGGATGATCAATAAATATCAAAAGATTCTCAAATTCATTGGAAATAAATGAGATGCAAATTATAACCCTAATAAAACCACTTTTTGCCACTCAGACAAAAATAGAAAATCTGACAAGGGCATCTTTTTTTTTTTTTTTTTTTTTTTGAGACTAGGTCTCACTATTTTTGCCCATGGAACTGCAGGCTCTCTTTGCCCGGGGTACCACAGACTCTAGCAATCCCCAGCCTCAGCTTCCCACGTAGCTGGGATTACAGGCACACGCCACCACATCCAGTTATTTTTTTGGAACTAGGTCTCCGGCCAGGCATGGTGGCTCATGCCTGTAAGGGCATCTATTTTTGAAGGTGTTGATTATTCTCTCAAGATGTTCATGAGAACAAGTAATCCTCAACAATGATTTGACATTGGCCTTTAAAACTGAATACATTGAGTTATATCTTTAGTCTCTAAAATTTATAGGCACATACTGAGACTTATACTAGACAATCTGTGAAAGGTCACTTAACAAGGAGCCAGTATCTAAAATTCCTTAACAGGGGAACAAATAAGTGTGAAAGGAAATGTTTTGGATAGCTTCTACATTGGCACTAGGGCTCATGGCAGAAAGCAAGAACTGCAGACATCTCTGCTAAGACTTAAGAGGTAAGAGAACTCAGCCTTCCTACCTCTTAACAATGACTCCCAGTCCACCTACCCACTACCCACCATCAGATCCAAAGGTAAGAAGGGTCTTGAGAGTCAGGGCAAGTTCAGTGCTCTTGGGAAGAAGCTACGAATGCAGCCACGGACGGGATAAAGTCAAGACAAGATTTTACAGAATAGGGTGTCTCTGTGAGTGGAAGGTTAACATTCATTCCCTGAACACCAAGGTTGCAAAGTTACTTGTGTGTCTACTGGGACATGAGATGAAATAAGTAAGAAATGGCAGGACAAATCTGAGTGACATTTCAATACTTAACACAAAAAGGGGACATAAAGGTGAGAATGAATAGCTTACAGTCACAGGAAGTTCATGGGTCTCTACTTACTACAGGAACTGGGGGTCTTTAGATAGGGAAGAAAGGGGGGCTGATATTGAAGACTGACTTCTCATCCCATGTTGTCAAGTACTCTGATCGAACTTCTAGTAAGAATGGGAAAGGAGTGAAAATTAAATATCAGATTTTATTGATGTCTCATACTGAATTTTAATGTGTGAAATTAAGCAGAAAATTATTGGTTGTATGGAAAATAATAGCTAAGAAGAAAAGAAGATTCAATTAACATATCTGAAGATGATGCAGGATAAGCATTTAATATTATACCTCATTTCCAGAATCTGGGTGACCACATAAAATAATACACTAATGAAAAAACATATGCATTCACATACACAGCAAATATACAGAGCACACACAGAGATAAGCAGATGAAAGTGGAATATGACACAATAGTTAAAAGCATATGAAATATATCTTAGTATCAACATTTATAGGGTGTGACGATATATTATTTAGGGTAAAAAGGAAGTTGCAGGATGAATAAAATAATATGCTACAACTTATAAAAAGTTAAAACACACATGAAATAATACCCCTCAGTGAGTGTGTATGTGTGAGAATGTAAATGTGGAAAAAGGACCAGAGGTACAGACAGCAAATTTATAATATTTGCCTTTGAGAAGGAAAAAAAAATGGAGTTAGGGTGGTCAAATAAACTTTGGATTTATTTATAAGTTTTAATGTTTATGTAATTTTACAAGTATGTATCTATATTTTAAAAACACATGAAAATATATATGTTACAGTCCATATAAGAATAATATGAACAATCAACATTTCTTCCATATTTTGGTGGGGTATACCATAAACAAATAAGAAATATTCAATGAATAAGGGCACATCTTAATCATTCCTATCTGACTTCAGCACATTGAAGATGAATTTCTTATCATGGAATAGCTATCCCCTATCCTCCTGTGATTTACCCATGTGAGAGACATTTCTCTGAAAAATAAAGGTGTTTGCCCCCATGGTGTTTTCTGCTAGATAATGAACCCGTCTACCCCCATGTGTGACATATCACAGGATCTGGGTTTTACCTTCCTTTTTGTTTAATTGCTACCGCATTACAACCATTCCTTTAGCAAGGAATTGGGGCTTGTAAATGCTAATAAAGGGGTTTGATTCATGCTTACAGAGTCCCAGTCTCTGATTCCATTTTAGACCACCACAATTTCTCCCACTTGTTTTTCTTCTCACTCACGGCTTCTGACATTTTTGTTCAGTTTTATATTTTTAAAAGCTCAAAACAAAATGGTTATTGGCTAAAACAAAACAAAATGAAAATACACATAGTTCAACTGATGATACCCAGTGATTTTTTTTCAGAAACAAATTTCCTGTTAAGTGTGTTGCTATTTGGCATAAACAATATGTGGGAACACAGAGTGATCTGATGTGGGGGGTCCCTTCTGTAACTCTGTTCTTCTGTGTTCCCCAGGGACGCTCTCCCATGATTTCTCTTAAAGATCCCTCTTCAGCTAGAACTTCCTTTACTTTCCTATCTAAAAGTAGTACCCACATCCTCCCTTACTGTGTTCATACCTGGCTTCATTTTCTCTTGAATTGCGAATCTTGAATACAGATTGCTCATTTTGTTTTCCACCATATAACAGCTAACACCCTGAGTACAGAGACTTAGATTCTCTTCGTTAGTGTATCCCCTTTCTCTGGAATGGTTGACATGTGGATCTGCAATAGATATTTATAAGTGAACTGTCACTTTACTCTCCTGAAACCTCACATACAAAGCACGTCAATGCACCACAGTCATGACTGGATACCCTTCCCCAGACTTTTAATCACCAAGCACTTTGCAGCAGGGTCTTGGAGACCTGACATGTCCTTCATAGCGATACTTCTCTAACTCCCAGGAATAAAATCACCTGTTGTTAGCGGGCAGACTGAGGAGCATCCTGAGGCCCAAACTTACACAATCTAACTGGGTTCCCCCATATGCTCCATAAAGATGAAACATATTTTTAGTGTGTAACACATTCAATGGAAAATGATCTTAATATAATTAGTGTGAAGTAGAGAGAAGAGAAAGAATATAATTTCTCAATAAAAATGCCCCAAATTACCCACTTCCTCATGGGGAAATTCCTAACTGAACAGGGTTGGGCCAAATTGAGGCCACTGAAGACTAAAAGCTTGCCACAAGTCTAAGCCACTTTGTAGTGGAGGCCCATAGGGAAGGGACAGAGGAGTCAGGTAAATACAGAAGGAAAAGAGCAAGATCAAAGAACATATCAAAATAAAGACTATCATTGTCAGCCTCCCTATAGATGTGTCTCTCCTCCACATTTCTTCCCAGGGTCTCCTTCCATGTCCCCCAAGTAGGTAGTGCAAGACCAAGACTGAGAAACAAACTTGGTTGCTTCGTGTTATCTCTGTTCCAAGTGCCTACTTCAAGTCTTCTTTCTAAAAGTCCTTTTTAGCCTACCTTGTTTGCTCAGCTCCACCTTTACTTAGGTGGGGGTAAGGAACATGAAATTTCCCTAGTCTATCCAGGTTTGATTGTTATACTACCAGTACACTGAGTGTAAGAATAACTTTCCCAAATTATGCTGAATATAGTCTTTCTTAAAAGGGTTTGTTTGGCTGGTTTTTATCTGGAGTTCAGTCAAACCTTCCAAATTTTGATACATAGCAACCATCTGGCTTCCAAAGATACAAGAAAGAATTCATAAGTGCTCCCCATTTTTTTTAAAAACCAGCAGCAATTTCTGCAAGTGTTCCTGTTCTCTTTTGTAGGACACCCCTCTGTCTAGCCTGGCACAGGGTACTCAGGGTAACTGATGCAGACTTGGAGGACTTCAGTCCTCACCACCATGATGGGAAACCCTGAACTTATTTACCAGAGCAGGAAAAACTTTGCTGGTGTTCTCTTTGTTGTTGTTGTTGTTGTTGTTTTTGATTTCTTACAATGTATATTGTTAATCTCCATGGGAACTTCCACCCCCTCTTTACCCCCACCTACCTCCCCCACCCACGATCACTTCATCTATTTTCTTATTGCTGTTTGTCCATGTTTGACCCTTTGGTCTTTTCCTTTACTGGAGCTATGTCCTTATCCTGGGTGAAGATGTGGTTTCTTGGTATATGGTAGGCCATAGTACTTAAAGTATCCAGTCTTAATTTTGTGTCAGAGGCCAGTCTGAGCTCATTTGGCTTATTTCAGTATTTCCTTGTTCTTGGTATCTGTCACCTCATGCTGTTGCTTCTTTGTGTTGTAGTTCAAGGTTTTGGCCTAAGGAGTCCTACTCCCAGCCTTCTGGTAGAGAGGTTCCTCAACAGGGACAATCCATTCACGGATGGTAGGTCTGACTGGTCTCCTCTGTTTTGGTTGCAGCTCTGCTGTGGGGCCGCTGTCTTATTTCTGCAGCCTTCCTCCCCTGTGAAAGGGGGGTGTTGTTGAAGGCATCTTTGAACCGGGCTTTTGCCTCCCAAATCCTCTATGACATTGTAGTTGTGATTCTGTCTTAGATATACTCTTTGCTTGGTATCACAGTTCAGTGTTCAGTGGTTCTCTCTAGGCTCTTTTTGGTCCTGCCCAGGTGGTATGTCTTTCCAGGGTCTTTATTCTTATCCTTCATCTCCTCTGTATTTGTTGTGTTAAATGATGAAGTTTTCCTTATTCCTGATGAGTGCTTCTGGATTAGAGGCAAACCAGAGGGCGTAAAAGGCTCCTGCACCAAACCCCTCCACCCACCCTCCCACCCACCCCAACCTGTCTTTTGCAAGGACTCACTGGTCCCACCCAGCACCACCTGGGCAGGCCCTGTCCCCTCCTACCAACCATGGAAGCAGGATGGAGCCAGGTGTGCAAAAGCACGTAGGCCTCCAGCAAGGCTGGACAGCCCAGGGGTGCAAGCAGCTATTCCCACGCCCAGGTACAGTCATATGGTTCCCACCCAGCACTGCCTGGGTGGGCCTGGCCCCCTCTATTGCTGGTTTTATTTGTTTTTAAATATCTCAGATTGTCTACATGTGATCGGAATGTCATTTTTTCCTGGCAAATCAAGTTTTTATTATTTTGAAAACTACTAAAATTTACACTATTACTAAAGCTGCTCAAAAATTAACAAGTATCATTCAGTGAGCACAATTCTAATTGTAGTTACAATTAACAGATCCATTTACATTCCAAACAGAGATAGTTGCCAATTCTCCAGAAACCTTCTTCAAAATGTTCCAGGAAACATGGGTGACTCAGAAACATGGGCTATAACAGAGGCACAGAGGTGACACCACTCCTCCACTATAGCTCACAAGCATGAGATTCTGTTAATACTCAGGGAAGAGGAAAGTTGTTCCTGGTTCACTGCCCCATCCAGGCCAAGGAGGGGAAGCTAGAGAACTCTGGGAAGAGGAAGAGGAAGCAGCAATGAGGGAAGCAACAAGAGATGACAAGATGACTGGAGGAGACATATGGAGCAGAAAGATGTGAAGAAATCACACTTACTTCTTGGCCTTGGACTTGTACAGAGACTTGGAGAATGAGAAAGGATACTCTTGGGGGGATGCGAAAGGATACCCTTGAAACACATGTGGGATGAGAGGCCTGAAGAGAGGCTGAAAATGGCAATCTTCATCTTGATTTTGCTCCTCTCCTTACAGACTTGCCTGGCCCCTTTTGCCTCTTCATGTAGTCCCTCCAGAAGGTGTCTTAGCTTTGGATCAGTGGCCCTGTCTTGAGTCAACTCTGTTTGGCTGGACATTTACCCATGAGAGGTAATTATGGATGTTTCTTGGTGAAATTATTTTAATTATTTTCTTTCTTTTTTCTTTATGGCACACTAATTGGCTCTCTCTTTCACACCAGTTATATTAAAGTTATTGTCTATTGATGGTCTTACATACTATAGCATGTGTTTTGTCTTAATATCGAAGATGGCAATACCTATTTAGAGCATGTAGGCTTAGAGGTTTGGGATGCCAATCATCCTGCACACTAACAATGCCATTTTCAGAGTAAATAACTGTATGAAAAAGCTCCACTCATAGACCTTTGTATGGCAACCACAAGATAAGACTCATTTTGGATAATTACAAAGTATATCCAATTCTGAAACTTTTTTAAGTTGTCCTTTCTCTCAAAGAAGCAAATAAACAAGTAAATATCAACTCTTTCCCCTGGCAATAACCAAACAGCCCAAACTGACCATATATTTGTTTCTCTCCTGATGGACAGACTATATATTTTGTCTTCTTTGTTTTCTGTTTTGGTTTATATTATGTGTCTTTCCATTTGCCAATGAATTTGTGACATAAAGTTTCTAGAGTCCCTTTATCAACATTTTTAATGTAAAACAGACTCAGTGTCAACAGGTATGTTTACATAGCTGAGAATAAGGAAGAGTTTTTATATTTTAAATGCTCATCTGCAGACTCTCCTCCAGTCTCCAAAGAAAGATTCTAGGTTTCCAGTCTTTACTTACAGCATTAGTAGAAAGGAGAAAGGTAGATGACAACTTTTTTTTTATCAATATGCAAAAGCAAAGTTTATTTTTTTAATTTAATTTATTTTTTTATTTTAAGTAATTTATTTATATATAAATTAAAAAGCCATAAAGAAAAGTCAAAACAAGCCAACAACCAAATTAAAGTACACAACTTGGGGGGGAGGAACAGGGTGGGAACGATGTGGAGGTGAGCCCCAGATGACAACTTTCTAAGAGCAAAATGGAATCAATCCAGTAACTTGCTTAGGAAAGAAATCAAAGATCATCTTGGAGGTGAAGAACGAAATAGTTCTCTCTTACCCATAGCTTGTCAGACATTTTCTAATGTATTTCTAATACTGTCATCTTTAGAGTTTTATGCTCATTTTCAGTATCTCAGAGAATACAACTTAATTTTATAGTAATTGGATGTCACAAGGAAAGATATCTTTTAAATTATTTAAAACAAATGACCTAATTGATTAATGACTCTAAACCTTTAGGCATCTTTCATATTAAATGTAGACTTTAACTTCTCTACTGTATTCAGCTTAGCTTAAATATCTGTCAAACATTAACATCCGATGTCACAAATTTTGCTTATGGCACAAATCTTATTTAATACTGGACCGTTTAAGGTTTATTTTATCTTTACGCCTGTATAAGTTTTCTACTGTGACTATAACAAATTACCATTCATTTAGATTTAGTCTTAAGTTAACACAAAATTTGTATTTTACAATTGTGGACATCAGAAATTATTCTCTCTGGGCTGAAATGAAGGTGTCAGTAACACGGGTTCCTTTTACAAACTCCAGGCATAATCCCTTTCCTTGATATTCTATCCTGCAGAGACTGCATATCTTGGTCCCTGGTTCCCTTTCTTTCACCAAAGCAAGGAGCAGAAGGTGGAATCTTTTCTTTTTTTTTTTCTTAAGACTAGGTCTCGCTATTTTTGCCCATGGAACTGCAGGCTCACGTTGCCCTTGGTACCACGGACTCAAGCAATCCCCAGCCTCAGCTTCCCAGGTAGCTGGCATTACAGGCGCGCGCCATCACGCCCAGTTATTTTTTTGGAACTAGGTCTCTCTCAGTGCCCCCGGCAGCACTTGAACCGGGATCCCTGGCCCTGGCCTTGGCTTCCTAGGCTGCCACCTACAGGCATGCACCACCATGCCCGGCCCGGAAGATGGAATCTTTATATCCATTGCTCTTACCTCTTCTGCCTCTTTGATCTACATTAAAACAACCTGTAATACCTTGGGTCCGCCCCAGAGTTCCTTCCATCTGCATCTTCAACCCCTTTTTTCCTATATTTTATTTTATTTTATTTATTTTTGAGACTAGGTCTCGCTATTTTTGCCCATGGAACTGCAGGCTCTCGTTGCCCAGGGTACCACGGACTCAAGCAATCCCCAGCCTCAGTTTCCCAGGTAGCTGGCATTACAGGCATGTACCACCATGCCCAGCTATTTGTCCCGAGCGGGACTCGAACCATGATCCCTAGCCCCGGCCACTTCATAGGCTGAAGCTTACAGGCACGAACCACCGTGCCCGGCTCCAACCCCTTTTTCCTATGGAACATAATTTCTTCACAGGTTCTGGGAATTAGGGTGTGGCAATCCTGAAGACAGGGATTACTATTCTATTTACCACATTGCTAGTCTTCTACTTTTAGTAAAATAGCCAACATTTGTACCGTATATTTTCCTGTGCATGAAAATACCACTGTGAATTATTGCAAAATATGCTTGTACTAGATTGTTGCATATTTTTTGATATTTCTAAATAAATGTGACATATCATTTATTAATTTACTGGATTGCTTTTTTGACTATTGGGAAACAGAGTATTTGAGTTATGATCATTTATACTCATTTTATATAGTTGCATAAGATTGTAACATATTCAGAAGAGATATTTAAGCAACACAAACACATAAAATTAAGCATTAATTTTTCATAAATATTATAATGAAAGTGACATAGAGAATTTATAATGCTGACGTGCTTTTCATCATTGTATGTCTACAACAGTTCCTCTTTTGAATAAGATTAAATGATTTGAATGAAAAGTTAAAAGAAAAATCCATGGAACTAGAATGCCAATCAAAGATTCAAGTGAGGCTCACAAAGTAGAGGACAACCAGAAAGTGAGCACATAGTACAACTTCTTCAGTTTTCATAGGTTGAGAGATAATTAGCTCTGGATTTAGAGAAAGTTTAGATATGCATACAAGAATTTAGCAATATTATTCTTTATGAGAAATTATAAAAAGGAAATGCATCTTCCAAAAGAGAGAGCTTTGATGAATGAGGAGAAACCAAAAAAAAGAAGAGAAAGAAGGAAGAATATTGTATGTACTTTGAGTTTCAAATACTAAAAGTAGATATCAGTTAAGAATGCAATGTTGCCAAATCTGATTGAGTAAAATGTCATTTTTTTATCACAACACTGATAAATTAAGCATTGTGTGTGCCTTACTTAAAACCATTAAGCTTGTTATTACGGTGGTATGGTCCTGCAGCTTTACTTAACAGCCCAGAAAATCCATCGTGCAGAATTCATTTTTCAAGCAAACCTAAATCCTTTCTCTTAGATAGCCAGCCCTCTCCTGGGAACCTGTTACTATGTGTCCTCCAAACTGGAAATACAGAATGCAAAACAGAAAGAAATAGACTTGCTATAAATGTGTAGTTCAGTGCACTAAAGATGCACGTCTGGAGTTAAACACAAAGGATGTCTATCTATTATAGCATTTAAACTTCAAACTATAGATACTTTCTGTGAACAATTCTTGAATAAAAATTAGACTAGTCACTTTAAGTTAAATATTAACTTTATAACCCTTATAATGCCTGATATTGCACATGTCAAAACAAAATTGACTTTTATTTGTACCTCTTCTATATTCAGGTTTTCATGAGCTGTCATTTGTCATTTCTGAAGTTTCATATTTTAATGTTCATTCATCTGAAGTTTATATAATCTCACTGAAAAGATCAATACTAACCCATAAACTTATTTCCAGAGTAAATCAAGTCAAGACTTGATGTTTTTGTTGTTATTGTTGTCACCTCAGTAAGAATAGTGAAGGAGCAATTTCCCTGGTACTCCAAGCAAAGGCATCTCTAAAACATCTTCCCTCATAAGTGTAAGGAGAATATCTTTAACATCTAAAATAATCATTCATATTCCCTGTGCTTGATCCCAATGAGAATGATGCCAAAGATTTGGGAAGGAGAGCAAGGTGAATTTTTTGAGAATATTGAAATGATGATATGTAAAAAAGTGCAAATTTCTTTGGAAGCACATGTAATAGAGAAGTTGAAATTAAGACAATGATTTAGGCTTATTTCTTATACTTACAATGAGTTGATCTAAATGTCTTTTAAGATTAGTGCTTGTTTTGCTTTGTTTTGCTCATTGACTTTTGAAATGTAAAAAGGGAACACAGAAATTTTAAAAAGGTGAGGAGACAATACAACCCCACTTCTGACCACTTATTTTACTTTTCCCCATGACTAAGGGGTGAGGATGTGGAACACACAGAGCTCAGTAACTGGACTCAACTGCTTCATCTAAAACACCCAGAAAATTGCTTGGGAAGCACTGAAAAATTTAACACTGATTTTCTATCAAAATGAGAAAATCATGCATCTTCATCATACAGATTTATACAGAAAGATATGCAAAACGTCATCATCTACAACAAACTCACAATATTGGGTGCTCTTACTTTATATTCTGCAATATATGTTTTTGTTAGCTTTATAATCAAATAAACTAAAACGAATGAGTTTTGCAATATAAAGATCAATATTTTTAACAAGTACATACCCTCATGTAAATTTCAATTTTAAAATGGAACATTTTCATCACTCTAATATTACTCTAAGTTTCTTTCTTGACTAAGTCCTGTACCCTTAAACCCAAAAGTTACTTATCTGATTTATATCATTGTACCTTGTTTCTCACTGTTTGAAAATTTCATGTAAATGAAACTACATAGAGATTTTAAATCTGGTTTCAACAAAATGCTCACTCATGTTACTGTTTGCATTAGTAATTTTTTTCATTCTTGGTGTCAAATAATCATTTGTGCGCCAACATATCACATGAAAAGCCAGAAAATATTTGCCTATTTTTTCAACTGATAGGTATTTTAGTGCTTTTCATTTATTTTATTATTATAAATAAATTTGCAGTGAGCATTTTTGTACAGGTTTTTTAATGGATATATTTTCTTAGCTTAAAATCCAAAGTTACTAAGTTGTTAAGTTGTTGAACTGTTTGGTAAGTTTATGATTAACTTCACAAGAAATTGACAAAGTGTTTTAAATAACAGCACCATTTTCATTCTTACCAGTAGTTTACGGGAATCCCACTTGTTCCCAATCCTACCTAACTTTTATAGTTTTAAGTCTTTGTGGTTTTGTTCATTTTGTTGAATGGAGTGGTATGCTATTTGATTTTTGATTCTTATTTTCCAGATGATTAAAATAAGATTTAACACATTCTTGTGATTTTTTTTGTCACCTGAATAACTTATGTCTTTAACTGTATTGTCAAATGCTCATTTTTATCAGGATTTTTAAGTTGTAAGAAACCTTTATATATTATGTATAACTTCATATTATGTATTATATTATCTATAATTTTTATATTATGTATAATTTCATCAGATGAGTTTTGTTAATATTTTCTTCAAGCACGTACCCTTAATTTTTTATATTTTACTGCTTTTGAAATAATTTTCCTTAAAAATTGGAATTTATCACATTTTTATTAATAATGTTTCTTGGCTTCTCTAAGGAATTTTTTTCCACATCCAGATTGCAAAGATGTTCTCTCAATCCCTTTAGAAATTTTTAGGTTTTACATTTATATCTATTACTTGCCTTTTATCTCCATGTTTTGTTTATTGTGAGATTGAACTGAAGACAAATTTGGTTTTTCTCCAAATGGTTAACCAGTTATATCAGAAACAGTTCCTGAAAAGATTATATTTTTCTTTTCAAATGACTTAGTGCTTTTTTATATTAATTGAAGATATGTGTGAATCTATCTGGACACTCATTTTTTTCTCATGTCAGTATCACATTATCTTGATTATTATGGTTCTATGCGATATCACAAAATTGGACAATTTGTTCTTTTCCAAAATTATTTTACCTATTTAGGTACTTTTAATTTCTACATATATCTTATTAGTAGTTTATTAATTTCTACAAAGTAGCCAAATGGGATTTAGTTATTGTATTTATTTTGTAGATAAACTATTAGAAGTCTGATATCCTAACAATTTCAATTTATCTAATGCATGATGTTGATATATATTTTAATTTACTTATGCCTTTTTAATGTCTGTCAGTAATGCAGTTTTGTTTTAAATGTCTATGTTATGCTGAGTCTTTAGATGTGTCTACCCTCCTTCCACCAGGGGTTGTGTTTTGTTGGTTTGTTTCATTTGATTTGTTATGCTACTGGGATTTTTTTTTCTTTTTTCAATATTTATTCTTGCACTTGAAAAAGTACAATGGGATTTTTTTAATCATATTATAATCTGAAATTTTGCTAGATGCATTTTTTAGGCCTAGACTTTTTATAATTCATTAGGATTTTCCCATATAAATTGTGTCACCTGTGATTAATAACAATTTATTTTTTAATTTTTATTCTTTGTTGTTTCTGAATCTTTTATTTTCTTGCCTCAGTGGGCAGGTTAGTTGCCCAAAGCAATTTAAATTGAAATAGTGCATAGATGGCCTCCAAAAGATCTTTTTTTAGTATTTCTAACTTAAAAACTATTATCAAAAACTTGATCATATTCTGAATCTTAACCTGAGCTGAAAAACAGATATATAAAATGGGAAGAGGCAACTCAAGACAGCAAACAATGTTTCTCAGATCTTAAAAAACAGTTGGCTTTTGCACAAGCACATCAACCTGCTGTTATTAATTATCTACCTATTCTTTCATCCACAGCTGCACAGAAGGTACTCCCTGCCTTCTGACCTAAAATATCTTAAACTTATCTCTGTCTCTCTAGGGGTATGTTCAATTCATTTGTGCATAAAGAAACCAGTTTATACTTATATTTATCTACAACTGGCAAGATAAATATTAATAGTGATAATTGACAATATTATAAAGTACTAGCTACAATAAATACTACTCAAAGTTCTTTACTTATTTTATTTAATTCTCCACTGAGTGTATAAATTCACTATTAAAATATATATTCCAATTTTACAACATAAAATATGCTGAAATGCAAGAAGGATAAGAAACATGACAAAGCACACACAATAGCAATCTTTTGCTCATACCTAGAATACTAAATTCTGAACCATAAAAATATCTTTGCACAGAGGAGTTTATTACACAAGATAGCCACCAAAGGAGTCAACAATTGTATTAGTACTGTAATGAAATTGTACCACAAATGGCAGGTGTAAGCAATTATATCAGAAGACAGGAATATGAAGAAAACATAGGACTTCATATTTCCAGGTCCAAGGAAGGTGCTAGGAAGTCTTGACAAGAGACAGGGTGTTTGACTTTCTCAGAAGGGCATTTACCAGATTTCCACTGGAAAGAAAACAGAGAACAAAGAATGGTTAGTTTGAGTCCACTTAATCTTAACTTTTAACTAGAGGTGTTTTCTGTTACTCATATTGCAATATGGAGGGAATCTGACTATATTTACCTGTAGATAGTGTCAGAAATTTTCACATCTCTCATATTCTAGAAGAAGAAAAAACAATGCCATCTTATGTTCAAAACCGAGAAACATTTCATTTGGAGTCTCATAATATTCTTTGTTGACAAACATGAAGTTTATGAAAATGACAGACACTGCTATGAAGAAGGAAACTGCTTACAATGATATGCATATACAATTCCTGTCCTAGTGGTTAGGTTTGCATGAATATTGTACTGTTTGTAAGAGGTAATATAAATTTAAGGACTACTGCAATTCATATTTTCCAAATAAATTTAAGTGTTCTTTTTTATTATTTTTTTACATTTCTTACAACATCAGTCATCTTTGTATGGTTGTTGGTACCCCAAGAATGCCTCCTCCTGCCCTCTGACCCCTCTCTTCTTGCTGTTTCTTTGTCTATGTTAAGTCATTTGGTCTCTTCCTTTTCTGTGGCTGTGTCCTTTTTCTGGGTAAGGATTTGTGCTCCTGGAGCATGGCAAACCATACTGTTTAGGTTCTCAGTCTTAACTCTGATGGGAAGCCAACCATCATACGCTCACTTGGAGTTTATCATATCAGTGAATCCTCATTGCTGGCTATCTTCTCCAGTTCGAGCTTTGTGCAATTTGCTGCTTCTTTGCCTTATAAATCTGGCCTCTGGATTAGAGGGTCTTGCTCCCAGTCATTGTCAGTAGAGAAGTTCCTCAATGCAGACAGGTGTCTGCAGATGACCGATGTGACTTGTCTCCTCTCCCTCAGCTTGCAGCTTTGCTGTGGGGCCAATGCCACATATCTGTGGCCTTCCTCTCCTGTGGAACAGGGAGGGGCACCTTGCTCTCTTAGAAGGCATCTCTGAGCTGGGATTTTACCTCCCAGCCCCAAGTGAGGTCACAAGTGTGAATCTGCGATAAATCATCACCCTAGTTGTTCTCCCAATCCTGTATGCAGTGGCTCTTTCCATATTCTTCTTTGTGTCCAGTCCAGGAGATGTGTATGCCAAGGATCTTCCCGAACCCATTCTATGTCAGTAGCTGCATTATTTGTGCTCTTCTTATTCCTGGTGAGGACTGACTGGAGTGAGAGTGAAATAGGGATGCTGTCCATTCCCTTCCCCACCATGCCCACACACCAGCTTATACATACAACAGGCAAAGCCCTCAATAATGTGCCACCCTGCTGCCCCATGCCAAAGAAGTCCAGGTTCCACGGAGCCTGCAGGCTCGGCAGGGCATTTCACTGTTCCACACAATGGCCCACTGGTGAGTGAGGTATTAAGAGTTATTGCTGTACTTACCGTGATGAGACAAAAATGTTTGTGAAACATGAGTGAAGCAATAGATTTCAATTTTAATTAAAAGGAGTAAATTGTTTTGATTCAAAATATAAGAAAGTGGAAACCCACAGTGGGTTGGCAATTTTACTAGACTAAGGCTCACCTCTGATCCTCCAGGAAAATGATCTGTGCTAAGACTATGCTCAGATGAAAACCACACTTCCATCTCTTAGTCTATACAGCAACTTAGAGGAGCTTCTTCATTATAAGACATGGCGATGACATAAAACCAATACTGCCTGAATGGCAGTAGAAAATAGATGCCAGATATTCAGCACAGAGTAGATAACCAAAAATGAACAGATAATAGTGTATGTCCTGTGGCTATTTGGCTTCTGCTCAGTTTGAAGTTATGTCTTTTCATCTCTATTTATTCTCCATGCAACAGATCTCTACTTCTAAATGCCTATCTTTAGTCACAATCGTGCAAATTTTTATCCTTAAGACACAGTGAGTTCAAAAAGCATCACAGGTGTCCTGCGGTATCTATCCCATTTAACAACTCAGAAAAAAACCTTTTTGTTCAACCACAAGCTGAAATCATTCTACTTCATCTCTTCTCTTAGTGTATTGGTGAAAGCACAGACTTTATAGGAAACATATCAGCCCCTGAATACTTAGATTTTCTGAACAGAGTTGTCTACCCTGAATACACCTGTTCTGCACTATTAGTAAATTCTACTTAACGCATTGCATTCTAATCAGTTGTTTTAGTTCCATATTCTTTTTTTTTCTTGCTAATTTAACTACTCCTGAAATGGGTACATTAAGAGATTAAAAATAGATATATTAATTCATAAACCTACCAAACCATCCACATCAGAATTCTTTGAATATTAAATGAGAATATATTGTAGAGTAATTTAATATGTAATTTCATTAAATTTCATTTTGCTTAATAAGATGTTATGTTAAAGAAAGGTGCCAAAAACTTAATAATAATTACAATGTAACAGACAAAATGTAATATTTTCCTGCTAAGTGGGAATGAATAAAACACTAAAAGAACATTTTACTTAAAGATAATATAGCTATATACCAAAATTGTAGATTATAAGAGCATCATAATTTTAAACCCTTGGTGGGGAAGATGGGGAGTAGGTTGCTAGGCATCCTATCTTTAGTCACATCCACACAAAGTACAGAGGGAATGCAGTGATCATATGTCCCCCCAGGGCACTAAGTATTGTCATGTCAGGTAGGACTTATCTTGCTTAATCGTGTTGCAGCTTTGGCCTAGCTCCATACAGCAGGACAACAAAACATTTTCTTCCAAGAGCACAAGAAGGAAATAGGGAAGACTGAAGGGTGGGAACAGAGGAAGGGGGGAAAAATGTAGTCTTTATGAACTTTAAAAACAAAAAAAAACTGCCAGGCACGGTGGCTTGTGCCTGTAAGCTTCAGCCTATGAAGTGGTTGGGGCTAGGGATCACGATTCAAGTCTCGTTCGGGGCAACATAGAGAGACCTAGTCCCAAAAAAATAGCTGGGTGTGGTGGCACACGCCTGTAATCCCAGTTACCTGGGAAGCCGAGGCTGGGGATTGCTTGAGCCTGTGGTACCCCGGGCAACGTGAGCCTGAGGTTCCATGGGCAAAAATAGCGAGACCTAGTCTCAAAAAAAAAAAAAAAAAAAAAAAAACTAACATGGTTAAAATCTATTATTGTGGAGTATACTACTCAACAAATACCATCTAGGCTGAAAACACTTCTGCCCATAGAACTCATATTATGGGAGAAACACAGATATAATTAACTAATGAATTTCTCAAGTAATAGAATTCCGTATCTTGTAGTAATAAAATATTTTGAGTTCAAAAAAAATGAAAGACCTACTTCTGTTTCAGGTTTCTATAGGTTATTTGCAAATGGGGAAAATGTTGTGTTGGAAAGCTTGGAAATAGATTATGTATTAAAAGCATAAAAATGTTGGGGGTGGTGGTTAGGGAATTGAGCGAGTCAAAGAGACACAGGTTGTCTCGCTGTTAGTGAGGTCTAATACCAAGCAGACGCCCACAGGAGGCAGCAGTGAGAATCTGCACACGGCTCTTTGGGGTAAAATTTGGAGGGTGGGCTGGCAGCGGCAACAAGCCATTATAAGGTTAACCGGCTTTCCCAGGGCCCAGGAGCAGATTACCAGTAAGCAGACTTTGCAGGCGTCCTGCTAACTGGTATGAATTCTGTCTCCTTACTTAAATATGTATCCACGACATCTTCTGTAGGATACAAATGAGTTTCTTTCATAGCCCGGAGCTAATAAAACTCGGGGAAGGCTTGAACTGGCCCCTGGAGGTTGCTGTCTGATAGGGGCTGCGTTTGGGGCGATTCAGGTTCTACGACTGGGATTGAAGAAAACCCAGAACATGGCTTGGTGCAAGCAAAGAAACATAAAGGTTTTGAATTTGGTGACGAGTCAGGGGGCTCTTTGGGCTACTACTCTGGCTTTGTTGTACGATGCATTTGGAGGCATCACTGAAAAAACACCAGAGCAGAGAAGACCACATCACAGCAGCACCTGGAACTGTGACAGGCATGTCTACAAATCTGTGGTGGTCTTTGAGGAGTCCCGCAAGCAGTCTAACACTCATCAGCCCCCAAGAGCTCTACAGTAAATGGGAGTACATAAAAGACCCCTTGCTCCAGCTGTCACTTTGAAGATGTTGTCAACTCATGAATGGAGGATTCTTTAGTAGACATCTGGGTCCATTATTAAGTCAGCCTGGGGTTATTCTATCTTTTGCCTACAATTAGTTTGAAAAATTGGAGATTCTCATACATATGTTGTGAAGATCATGGATGACTAACCAGGACTGGCACTCCTTTCAGCCACTAGTGAGTTGAAATCAAAACCCTTTGGTGACTGAGTAATGTTATTTTCTCCTCCAGAGATTGTGAGCCTGTTACCTCCTCCACCCTGAACTAGAAAAGCACTTACTCCTGGAAGTTCAGGTCAAGTTAGTAATGCTGTAATCACATTTATTCACTTAATGAGTTAAAACTAATGTTGCCCTGTATTGCCAATATAGAGTAAAAATAAAACCAAAGTCTTTACTCCAATAAAAAAAAAATAGAAAAAGAAATCTATGGCAAAGATAAGTACCAGTGAGTGGAATAACTTTAGAGTACAGTCTGGTTTTAATTAATTTAAATTCGCTTCATATGAAAGCAAATTGTGTTTGAATCTATAAGATTAAAGTGATAACATAAATATCTGAAAGAAATTCCACTTTTTAAATCCTCTCAATCAAGCTTGAAGACTCAGATGAAATAAAAACAAAAGTTGTGAAATACCAATTAATTTAAATTGCAGGCTTTTTATGCTCATTTGATTTTGTAACACATCTTAGCAGGCATTTTTAAATATTAAAGATTATCAGTTGGTTATGCAATGAAAATTAATACATCATCAAAAGAGTCATTTGAAAGATACAAGTTGCTTTTTCTAGCATGAGTAAACTCAGCTCTTCACATTCAAATATCAAAACTTATCAGTGGCACATTATAACACATTTCTAATACAAATTAGGTGTACTCTGAATAACTGTCAATAAATTATTCTTTGTGACATATTAATTTCCCTAAAAATGATGACGCAGATATCTAAAACAGAATTCATCACTATTCTAGAAAGATTCTCTTTTCTAGTCTCTAATATTGTATTGCTCTTTTAAGTGAGTACAGCATAGCAGGATCATTGGACATCCCACTTGTTAAGGGGAAGGGATGGACATACAGTTGGGAGGTGGTTTTATTCATGTTGATGTGAATAGTAACCACTGTGGCTTCATTCTATAACACATGTCATTTTCATCAGTTACTTTACATGAGAATTAAATTTGGGGCTTCTGCTACTGCTTTATTTAGATCTTTCTTTTTCATATTTATATTTTCTATTCTATTTCCTTTTTCTGAACTTAAAATCATTACAGATGTCTCCATGGACTCTCTCTCTAATAATTCTCTCCATTCTTCTCCTACATCGCTAATCTCTAGAAAACATACATTGATACAAAATTTCTCTCATTGGGTCAGGAAAGTCCAGAATTTGAAGGGTCTTAGCATTAAGTCTTACAGTTCACATATGAAAAAGGGAAGTCAACAGTCTGTGCGCTGTTTCAACAATACAGCCATGTTCAGACCTTGGTTCCTGCAACAGCTGGTGAGAAACTCCAGTAACCTTTCCTAAAGAAGAGTGGAAGTGCTGACCCCAGAAACTCAAAAATGTGGTTGGCACAGATTTGTAGACATGCCTGTCACAGTTCCAGGTGCTGCTCCACTGTGGTCTTCAGATCATTTCTGATCTTCAGTTTCTTACTAGAAAAGGTTTTTGTGAGGATATAATATGTAAAGATGTATAAAATTCTACCATAGTACATACTACCAAAAATAAAATACGGGTGTTGATATTTCAAATGTATATAATCACATATATAAAATATATACCTCAAATTCTATGTATACATATATAATATAATTTTTAAAAATTTTTCCATTCCTAGTTTACTTAGGCTACTGTTGAGATTAAATAAATCATGTAATGGTTAATGTAACTGTTATACACACACACTCATATATGAGCACTTAATCTAGTAATAATCATGAAGGTAGATTCAATTAACATCACAGTCTTGATATGATTTTAGCCAGAATTATTCCCAGGCTCTAGAGTCAAAGATAAACTTGCCAAAAGAAATAAATTTTAACTGAGTCAAACTCTTTTATTTATCCTTCTTGTTTGTTCACAATATGTACTACCCATTTGACAGTCCTTCCTTTACCCCCAAGTTTCAGCTCCAATGAATGAGTCTGATTTTATACAAGAATGAGAATTGCAGTGATAATTGAAACAGCTGGTTAAATAATAATATTTCCCATTTATTGAATGTCAGCTGATGGTGTTCCCAGGAAGTGCAAAACATGGGTTAAACTCATGAGACTCTTGAATAGCTAATATTATCTGCTTTCTTAAACTGAGAAAATTTAAAAATCTAATTAGGCTGACAAAATCTGCATTATGCACACAGCTGGTGAGTAACACTCCTTGTCTGTGATCTCTCAGTGTACTATTAAGGTGATGCATGTCAAAACCTAAACCAAATCAACTTTGCTAGGGCATGGTCTCATAAATATGGAATCTTGGACAAAAAGGCCAAAGTTTAATTACTGTATAATATGTGATGTGAGCATAAATTAATAGAGGCAGATGAAACCAGACTACCACATTATCTAGGACATTTAGAAGGATAGAGAAGAAAGGAGGATAGAGAAGTGTAAGTTTTCCTATAGAGGATGTATTTGAATGTATATCATAAAAATTCCACTGCATTTCAATGATTCTGACATCCTGTGTTATATTTGAAAAATTCTTCCCACAGAAATAACACAATATAACAGAACAGAACAGAACAAATACCTGCCTAATTAAAAACGTGCCATGGTTCCTTTGTCACAACTGCAAGAACCTTCCTAACCATACACTGACAAAGCCTATTCTCTAGCACATGAGTTTTCCCACACAAACCAGAAGTAAAATTTTGTTTTATCCAACAGCTATTGTTGGTCACTTTGACAACAACATTTTTGAAACTTACTGGGTCGATCAAAAATGTTCTGAGTTTAGGAGTAAGTGTAACTACTCCTAAGTAGTGAATAATGGGAATGATTGGAGAATGGTGACAAAACTTGAGTCCAGATACCCCCTAATAAGATGGCTGCAGATAGACTGACCTCATTCCAGTGGAACCTGAACTGTCCATGTACTTTCTCCCTTACATTTTCCAGGTTCTTTATTCATTCCTTCACAAATGGCCACCAAACTCATAAAATGATGGTTAAATTCATTAACTACCAGAGAAATGCAAATGAAACTGCTAAAAATATCAGTACTCAAATACAGACAGGACAAATTCCCAAAGCAAAGAAAAAACAAAACAGAAACATGTGAACAGAAAAGAATAAAGACAGTAAACAATACCGATATTAGAAAGTCTGTAGTGTAATGAATATTCACTCTCTGTTAGAGGATGTGAAATTATTACAGTGACTTTGAAAACTAATTAATACTCTCTGCTAAGTTTGTAAATTCCTATACTTCATGAACCAAAAATTTCTCTCCTGTACACTCTTAACAAAAAGTGGAAAATGGATGCAAAACTGTATCAAAGAGCATGCCCAAGAATACTAAAATACAATCATTTGTAGTAGTCCAAACCAGAGGACAATATGAATGTACCACAATGAAAGAATGAATAAATTATTATCTGTTCATAAAATAAAATATCCTACAATAACTTTAAACAAATGTTTGCAACAATGTGAAAGAATTTCTCAAATATAACACAAGCAAAAGAAGTCACATTCAAGAGTGAGTTCTCTATGACTATTTGCTTAAACTTGCACAAGCTGAGTAAATCACTCTATTCTTTTAGGACTTAGCATATGGGTTTTCTTAGTGAGAACAGGAGAATGGTTATTTGCAGAGGACAGGAAGGGAGCTTCTTTGGACTAGCCAGAGTCCATCTGAACAGAAATATGGGTCACAAAGACAGCATATACTGTGACAAAGCAGCGGCTATTTACATATGCTTCTTTCTGGGTGTTGTATATTTTTTAAGAGAATGGAACAAATAAGTGTCTATGTTATAGAGATCAAAGTACACACACTGATAGGATCAACTGACAATAATTATTAAGTATTAACTGAAACCATACATGTCTAAGATGAAATTTTCATATGTACCTTTAAAAAAATCCTGTTTCTCAAACCCCTTTGAAGTAAAGTTTAAAGTTTGGGAAATTTACATATATTTAATATAAATACCTTCTCAAAAGTAACACAAAATGTTGCCAGCAGCTTGAACACATAGTTTTCTGAAATATTAAAATAAGTAAAGGCATTATTCATAGTATTAAAAAATGTAAACAACTCTGATTTCACTCCCACATTCAAGGTGTTTAAGGTAGACACTAATCACTGGAATACACAGAATTCCTGTCAGGCTAATTTTCCAACAAGAAGAAAAAGTATTCTTTTTTCATCAAGGTACTTTTAAATTTCACCAAAAGAAATCCTTGGAAAACCCCATTGACATAAATATTAACAGATCACTCATGAATTTTGCACACATACATACAACAAACATGTCAATCATCTGTTTATAGAAAGCTATTTGACTTTCAGTGAATAAACTATCTCAGTTCAATCCCCTGCCCCCTTTCTCTTTTTAAATCAAGGAGTATAACTGAAAAAATAACCAAATGTAACCTTTAATTTTAAAATACGTAAGCATTTAAATACATATTTTTAAGATACATATGTAATTTTTAAATACATTAGTATTTAAAAACCATATACATATCATCTTGTCCTACTCCCTACTTCTAATAATGCAGTAAAACACACTGTGATGGTTACTTAAATGGATCAACTTGACTTGGTTAAATATTTGGTCAAACATTACTCTGGGAGTGTTTATGAGAGTGTTTACGTGAGATTAATATTTACATTATTAAGCATGAGTGTTTCAGATTGCCCACCCCAGTGTGTGCGGATATTATACATTGTGCTGAAGGCCTGAATAAAATAAAAGGTAAAAATGCCTGATTTTCTTTAAGTTGAGATATCAGTCTTTTCCTGTTTGCTGACTTGTACTCAGGCTGGAATTGACACCAACAATTCTCCCTTGCTGACCCCTTTGGCTGACTGACTCCCTTGGCTGTTCAGTTCGCTAAACATGGGTCTTCTCAAACCTTCTTATTGTAACAGAGTAAGTTCTCTGCCCCACCAGCAGGAGAAGCTGGGCAGGGAAGGAGAGGTAGAAAAAGGACTAGGACAGTCATGCTTGGTTCTTCAAGTCCCTTGTACTTGAGGGATACGGAAGGAGACACTTGGAACTGATTTAGTCAAGAGACCTATGGGGAGACTGGCAGCTTTACTCTTGATCTTGGTCTTTGGTTCCTTTTCTATGTGTCCCCACCAGTAGCTTTTAGGTCTCAGCTGACCTACTTTGGGCCAGCTGTTTAGCTGGGCATTTGCCCACATGGGCATGGGTAACTCTGGGTGCCTGATTTGGAAACTATATTCTTTCTCTTTCTCATCTCTCTTTTGCACTAATTATTACATGAAAAGTTGTATTAAAATTCTTTCCCCTTAAAGGCTTTACGCACTGGATATGCTGTGCCTTTATGTGACAGATGGCAGAACCCATTTAGAACAGGTAAGTTTGTAGTTCTGATGTCCATCTTTTTCAACCATGAGTTAAAGTGGGGAGGAGGGAAGAAGATTAGGAGAGGGACAGCATGGCTGCCATTGTAGGCTAGGGTCACACAGTGGCCTGCAGCTGCAAGTCCCAGGTCTGAGAAACAAAAGTAGGAAGAGCAGCGTCACAGACTCCAGCCCTGGAGCCTGGGTGGCTGAGTCTGGGAAAGTGGAAAAGGTTTCAGAAGCTGAAACCTGAAGCAGGACTGCACTCTCAGGCATGCTCCTCTGCTGTGAGAACATGGAGAGGACAGGAAGCATATATACAATGGTGTATGTGGTGCTGGGTGGGAGGGTCCTGAGAGCCCTTGAGAAAGTCCCCTCCCCTCCCTTGTATTCTCACTATGTCTCTTTTCTTTCTTCCTTATTCTCTAATTCAAAGGTTGTTCTCATGTTATCCTATCTAGTCCAAAATAGCAGGAAAAACTTCAAAGAAATTGTGTCACTAAAATACAGTTCTTCTGTAGTGAGGAAGAAGACAAATTAGGACACAAAGTACTTTTATTGACTTCATGCCAAATGTCTAATTAAACAGAGAAATTGTCACACACATTTCTCTGCCCACCTCTTGTTAATACAATATGAGTATGCCCAAGCAGTATTTCTTTTCCTGTTGGCCAAATAGGTTGGGAGGAAATACCAATGAAAACCAAGCACTCATCCCAGCATGGGGCTGCTGCTTCAAGGAAAACCCAGGATTAGGTTGGATTCCCTCTTCTGTCACCTCTGAAATGTGTTTCTTAAATCTCTAAAAAATGAAGACAGTTATCCATAAAGTGCTCTAAAGAAGAAAATATATACATCTCCTAAAAGATGTTGAAATGGCTATTTTCTGTGTCAATCTTGTGAACAGACTGTTGATTATTATAACACATCAGTAACCAGGAGATCATTCAGCAGAGCAAAGCAACTTAAGGAACTTAAGGTTGGACAATTCTGCCCATGACAAGACTTCAGATGATGCTTCTACCAAATTTCTGGGCTGTGATCAGCAAGATGTATCCATCAGTGGAGACAGCCAGCCTCTGAGCAGCTGCCAGTGAGCACTTCTGTTCCTCAGGTCTTTTCAGTAGTGGTAGTTACTGTCCCTGAAGTAGGATAATGGACTAATTACAGATGGTTTTCCTATTAAGGTCATCCCGTATCCACTAGAAAGTAAATCTTAATTGCTCATTTTCCACCCCAGGAAGACTGTTCTCTTGTGATCCTGAGTTGCATTATACTGTCTCAAGTGCCTCACTGTCCAGGACACAACCATGCCAGATCACTTGGCAATGTTTCCTCTCAGCACCTTTCCTTTCTGCACAACCCAGAATCCATCACCATCTGAGCAAAAATCATGTCCTGTGCACTTTCAGATTGTTCTCGATTTATTATAAAAATAGCTATTAGACTATAGCCATTAGGTGTGATGTTAACAGCATATACTGGCATTCTCAGCTCCAGAGGTCTCTCAAATCAAAGTTAAGCTTCTAATCCTGATCTTAAGAATAGTCGCACAATTGTGAGAGACTTGGAAAGTAGAGGAAGAGACTTTCTGATTCCCCAAAGAGAATGAAGAAAACTAGTGACTGTAACCTCCCTCAATGTTTGGGTGATACATTTCCTAGGGAAGCTAAAAATAAAGTAAGGAATCAGTGCTTTGGGGAGAAGAAAACTATTAGGGAGGGGGAGGTGACATTTAAAAGACTTTGTTGTTAAGACAAGAGAAAGACATAAAAGGAATCCGAATAGGGAACGAAGAAATAAAGTTATCATTATACGCAGATGATATGATTCTCTATGTAGAGAACCCAGAAAAACTGACAGAAAAGCTGATTGAAATAATAAACCGACTTGGTAAGGTAGCTGGATACAAAATCAACACACAAAAATCAACAGCATTCCTATATGCAAAGAATCAATCAGAAGAAGAAATTAGAAAAAACACCCCATTTACCATTGCACCAAAGAAAATCAAATACTTGGGAATTAACCTAACAAAAGACGTAAAAGACCTTTACAAAGAAAACTATAAAACATTCTTAAAAGAAATAGAATCTGATGCTAAAAAATGGAAAGACATTCCTTGTTCATGGATTGGAAAAATCAACATTATCAAAATGGCCATACTACCAAAGGCCATCTACAGATTCAATGCCATTCCAATAAAGATCCCAATGACATATTTTAAAGAGATAGAACAAAAATTACTGAAATTCATATGGAAAAACAGAAGACCCCAAATAGCCAAAACCCTTTTGACAAACAGAAGAGAGAATGGAGGTATTACTATTCCAGACTTCAAGCTGTACTACAAAGCCATAATACTTAAAACAGTATAGTACTGGTACAAAAACAGACAAACAGACCAATGGATCAGAATTGAATATCCAGAAATAAAACCACACATATACAGTCAATTACTCTTTGACAAAGGGTCAAAAAACATACTCTGGAACAAGGATAGCCTCTTCAATAAATGGTGGTGGGAAAACTGGATCAAAACTTGTAAAAAAATGGGCCAGGACAACACCCTCACACCCTGTACAAAAATTAACTCAAAATGGATAAAGGACCTGGGAGTGAAACCTGCAACCATAAAATACATAGAAGAAAACCTGGGAAAAACCCTTCATGAATTTCACCTCAGAAATCCATTTGGGGAAACAACTATGGCTTGCAAAAAAAATGAAGGAAAACATAAACTGTTGGGACTATATATATAAAACTAAAAAGTTTCTGTTCAGCAAAAGAGACAATAAACAAAACAAAAAGAAACCCAACTGACTGGGAGAAAATTTTTGCCCTCCAGACAAGTGACAAGGGTCTGATAACAAAGATCCACAAAGAGCTCCTACAGTTCAACAAAAACAAAGCAAAAAACCCACTCAAAAAAATGGGGAGAAGAACTAAAAAGACACTTCACCGAAGAGGAGATACAGATGGCTAATAGACATATGAAAAAATGCTCCACATCACTAATAATCAGGGAAATGCAAATTAAAACCACACTGAGATACCATCTTACACCAGTAAGAATGGCCCACATAAATAAAACAGACAACAAATGTTGGCGCAGATGTGAGAAAAAGGAACTCTCTTACACTGCTGGTGGGAGTGCAAACTGGTCCAGCCACTATGGAAGACTGTGGAGGACCCTCAAACAATTGAATGTGGACTTACCATTCGACCCAGCAATCCCACTACTAGGAATATACCCAGAGAACATGAAGACATTAATTCAAAAGGACACATGTACATGCATGTTCATTGCAGCCCTGTTTACAGTTGCAAAGAATTTCTTTCTATCACTTGAAGTAAAGAGGACACAGCAAGGAGAAGGCCATAGCGTCTTCATCTACCTGCTTGGAAGGAACATGTAAATGAGAAAGAAGGATGTTTGTTTGGAGCATGCTCTGAATTCTGACTGATTGGACATTGGTGAGATTATCAGGATTAAGAGATTGAGATTTTTGGGCTATGGTGAAATGATCAGGGTTTTTCTTATGTTTCTTTTCTGTTTAGTAATTAAGTAATCACTTTGTTAGAAATAAATAGTTCTTTTTACTTTAAGAATGTTTTGACCAGGCATGGTGGCTCATGACTGTAAGCGGCAGCCTAAAAAGCGGTGGCTGGGGCCAAGGATGGCAGTTCGAGGTTCCATTCCTGCCGGGGGCACATAGCGAGACCTAGTTCCAAAAAAGTATAGTTGGACGTGGTGGCACGCGCCTGTAATCCCAGCTACCTGGGAAGCTGAAGCTGGGGATTGCTTGAGTCCATGGTACCACGGGCAACGTGAATCGGTTCCATGGGCAAAAATAGCAAGATCTAGTCTCAAAAAAAAAAAAAAAGAATGTTCTGGCTTTGAAAATAATGGTGTGGGGGGGTGGCTACAGTTGACAAGAACCCACAATTTTGGATGTCTTTAGGCTACAGAAGTTGTAAAAGTTACATTTGAGGTCAAGTGACTGTGACTTCACAATGCAGTTCTAACTTTTTTTCTGCAGTGGGCTCGGAGCTGAGAAAGGTTGGAGGCTTGCATTTGCATAAAAATAGTAAGTTGTTCTGTGAAAATGTAAGGTATTACTGCTTTGAGTCTGCTTCTTGGGGAGAGGCTAGAAAGTGGATTTTTGAATTAATAGGGTAATAGTTAAAGCCTCTCATTTCACCACTTCATATTGAAGCCAGGGACCCAATATGAACCCAGTTCCTTTCATTGAGAAAGGAATGCAGGCATTGCTGTCACCTGCATCTGAAAGACACAGAGACTAAAACTAGCCTGAGGCCAGATAAGGCACTTCCCCTTTTTATTGTAAAGTGATTACCTGGGCCGATTTGGGATTATGTAATGCAGGGTCCTGATGTAGGGACTCCCAAGGCAGGCCCAGAGGGGAAAGGGAGGTACAGACCACCGAGGGGGTGGTTGTGAATGGGGAGCAAAGAGAAGGATAAAAAAAAGGAAAGGTTGAGTGAGGAGATGACGATTTTGGAGAGGAGCGTGGAGAGTGGAGGGAGAGAGTGAGAGCCTGGAAATTGGCATGGGGCACGGAGGTTTTCAGCCTCAGGAGAAGGACCCAGGAGCTGAGTCCTCTAGAGCTTGCTCACCTCCCTTCCACTCGGTTCCTGAGGATCTAAAGCCGCGTGAAGGTGGAGGAGAGGTGACCCTGGTGAAGTGCGGAGCCACGGTGACACTTGGACAGGCCTGCCTCGGACAGGCCCACCTTGGGGAGACCCGCCTGAGCCCCACCTGTGTTGGTTGGATTCATCTGGTGCCAACTGTACCCACAGGATCGGGAGTCAAGGACACAACCTGGCGTTTTCAACCAGAAGTGCCCTAAGACTGAGGTAAACCCCACAAAGCTCCTTGAGGAGCGGAAGTGGGGCTCTATTCCATTTGAAACACTTGTGAGGGTCTGGACTCTTTTAGTTTGTTTTTCCCATATCTGGAAATAAGCCTCTTGTCTATCTGACCATGAACATTTTCTCATGTGCCTGTTTGTTCTGCACGTGTCTTTTTTTGAGAAATATCTATTTAAATCCTGACCATTTTTTGATTAGGTATTTTGTGGTTTTGTTGTTGTTGAGTTGGAAGAGATCTTTGTACATTTTTTAATATATCAGTCCCTTCTCAAATGTGTGGTGTGTACATATTTTGTTCCATTTATAAGGTGTCTTTTTAATTTCATTACAGTTTCTTTTTCTGTGCAGCTGTTTTTTTAGCTTAAGGTCACATTTCACAGTTTGTTTCTGGGATGGAAATGCTGCTATGCCATATTGTAAACAGGTTTTTAAAACTCAAAATACAATTTGTTACAGGTTTTCGTTGATTCTTTGCTCTATTTCAGGGATCACTCTTCAGTCTATCCACCTCAATTTCATGTGGAGCTATTGGCCCAGCTCACACTAATTGATGTCCACAGTGTTCTAGATCTGCAGCCAGGCTTTGCAGGATCCTCCTTCATCTGTATTTCTCCCCATATTCCTGAATCACTTTTACAGAATTCTGCCAGTTCAACTCATACTTTTATTAATCTAAAGCAGTATTTTCAAGTGATTCTCTGTGTGCAGCCTATTTGAATTCAACGTCTTCACCGTTATTTGTGCATCAACTTTTATCAGGTTTATAATACATTTCCTTATCAATTCTTTATTTTTATATATAGCCACATGGTCTAATGTTTTCCTCTACTATTATCTTCTTAAAATAAGAATTTGCACAAATTTTCTATTTATTTCCAAACTCCTCATGCATCTTGTTGAGAACTCTGTGCATTATGCAAATGGTAACTGTTGTTTGCCAATATTATAATGTTTCAGGGCTGCATCATTATTTCCCCATAATTTGATAAATATTTAAGTTTTCAATCATTTTCCCTTATATATTGTGTGACTGTAGGAACAAATAAATTCCCTCACATTGATAAGGTAATTTGAGTCTGAGGGGAAAAAGCAGGCATGTCCATTAATCACACTTAAATTTTATTCAGGGCACCTTATGTATGAGGCTCCATAGCATCCAAGGCAGGGGATAGGACTTCAGTAGAAGGTCAGATACATATGTACATACACAAACACACTAGTACATACTAGTGTTGATAGGGTGTGCTACACCACCACCACCCCCCTTGTCTCCTGTTTTAAGATTGCAGATTTCAAGGACAGATGCTAAAATGTGAGAATGACCTTAGTTGGAATTTCCCTTCAGGGAGATGAGGGGGAGAAAGAAGTGAAATGGTCAAAGTGAAACAGGTTTCCTGGAAGGCAGGAAATCAGGGTATATAAAGGGTATGCAAACAAAGAGAGGGATTCGAATTTGGATCCAGAGAGGCAATATGGAGATTGGATAGAGAGAGAAAGATGGGAATTGGCCATCTTGTAAAGATGTGAG